>SKCR01019105.1:0-44579 GCA_019454045.1 Zanthoxylum bungeanum | reverse complement strand
CATGCAATAATATTTTTAAAATAAATAAAATAAACGAAAGATAATAAATAAAGAAGGTGCCCTCAGGTCTAACCTCTTTTGTCGTTCCTCGAAAGCGCGTTACGCGGCCGTCGGAAGGATTATTGCTCCGCAACTTTTCTGGTTTTCCAATCCAAGATTTTTCCTCGCTGTTTCGCTGTTCGGGCTACTATTTTCACCCCGTTTCGCTCCTGTTTCCTCGCGGTTTTCTGGTCACTGTTTCGGTGTATTAACGGACTGTTTTGTGCGGTTTCGGGGTACTGTTTCGAGTAGTTTTGGGGCTGGTTTCGGGGGGTATATTAAGGGTGATTTATGGCAGTTTTCTGGAGGGCAGAGGGCTTATTCTCGGCAGTGAGTTGGCCGAGTTTGCAAGGATATTTGCGACAGTGAGCAAAGGGTATGTGCTACGTGTGGGGGCTTGTAAGCAAAGGGGGCAGGCGTGGAGCAAAGGGTATGTGCTACGTGTGGGTTTATTGGTTGTGTGTTGGTGAGTGTAGATGGCGTGGAGTGTTGGCAGGTAGCGTGAACGTGGGGCTAGGGTGCATGAGCTGGCTGAGGACTGCTTGGACACGTGAAGGTGTGAATGGTCGGTGAGTGCGTTGTGGGCTAGTTGAGATAGTGGAGATTGGCGTGCAGCTGTTTAGTACGTTGAACGTGAGAAGGCTGATTTGGGTGAAGGGCTCTAGGTGCTGTTGAGGCCAAGGGCGTGAACGTGTTTGTGGGCTCTTGATTCAGCGTGAGGCTGGGTGAGAAGGCGATGTGAAGGGCTGATTAGTGGAGGCTATATGGCTATTATCGTGAAGGCTGTGAAGGGTTTATTGTTTGCGTGTGAAAGAGAGTGACACGTTGAGGGTTTATGATTGTGAAGGGGGGGTGAGTGAGCTGCTTAGGTTTGTTTGATTGTTGAAGGGGTGTGAGCTGAGCTGCTTAGGTTTGTTTGAGAGGGACTGTGATTTGTGTGTCTGATTTGCGTGGAGGCTATGTGGCTATGGAGGGGCTTATTTGTTTAGGCGGCAGTGGGGTTTTTTTGTGGGTGCTTTGGACGGCAATATTGAAGGATTTTTCTGTGTTTCTTGGCGTGAATGGGCTCTTGTGTTTCTTGTGTGAATATGTGTGAATGAGCCAGCCAGCCCGGGTTTGAATTATGTGGAGAAGGGTTATTTTTATAGGCTAAGGGAGGGGGTTTACCTTATTGGGTAGGAAAGAGAGATTGTGTAATTAATTAGGGATATCTTTTAATTTGGGGAAGTGATTTATGTATTCTTTTTAGTTAAGGATATGAATTATTTAATTTAGGAAGGTGATTTAATTTAATTTAGGAATGTGTTTTATTTAAATTAGGAATTTAATTTAATTTAATTTCAAGTTCAATTTAATTGGTGAATGTGATTTAATTTATTTAATTTAATTTTAATTGGTTTTAATTATTTAATTTGTGAGATGTGTTTTAAATATTTTAATTATTTAATTTGTGAGATGTGTTTTAATCGGTTTGGTGTGTTTAAAAAGAGAGGTCCAACAAGCGAACCCGAAGCGAAACAAGCGAGTTAAATCTGACAAAATGCTAATTTCCAACTTTACCCTTCCAACGTCCGTTTCCCGCGGCTTCCTCAACTAAAGAGGTAGTGTCTCCATACGAGACTCATCATCGGGCTGATATGCAAAAATGCAATGCCTACAGTCGCCCCCACTTTGATGGGACTTGTGCAGTGTGTGACAATGACAATCCTATCAAAGTACGTGCAATGCATTTTTACTTACCTGGCTCGCCAGCTGCCACATGGTCCGCCTGTTGTGTTGAGTTGATATGATGTTGAGGTGCTTCGACCTCTGGTCCATTCCCGAACCGTTGTTGTGATGTGGTCCATTCCCGAACCGTTGATGCGATGTGGTGAGGTCCATTCCCGAACCGTCACCGTGTTGTGGTCCATTCCCGAACCGATCTCCATTCCCGGAGTGTTGTTGTGATGTGATGAGGTCCATTCCCGAACCGTCACCGTGTTGTGGTCCATTCCCGAACCGATCTCCATTCCCGGAGTGTTGCTGTGATGTGATGAGGTCCATTCCCGAACCGTCACCGTGTTGTGGTCCATTCCCGAACCGATCTCCATTCCCGGAGTGTTGCTGTGATGTGATGAGGTCCATTCCCGAACCGTCACCGTGTTGTGGTCCATTCCCGAACCGATCTCCATTCCCGGAGGTGTTGCTGTGATGTGATGAGGTCCATTCCCGAACCGTCACCGTGTTGTGGTCTATTCCCGAACCGATCTCCATTCCCGGAGTGTTGCTGTGATGTGATGAGGTCCATTCCCGAACCGTCACGTGTTGTGGTCCATTCCCGAACCGATCTCCATTCCCGGAGTGTTGCTGTGATGTGATGAGGTCCATTCCCGAACCGTCACCGTGTTGTGGTCCATTCCCGAACCGATCTCCATTCCCGGAGTGTTGCCTGTGATATGATGAGGTCCATTCCCGAACCGTCACCGTGTTGTGGTCCATTCCTGAACGATCTCCATTCCCGGAGTGTTGCTTGGATGTAGTGTGATGAAGTCCATTCCCGAACTGTCACCGTTGTGGTCCATTCCCGAACCGATCTCCATTCTCGGAGTGTGGTTGTGATATGATGTGATGAAGTCCATTCCCGAACTGTCACCGTGTGTGGTCCATTCCCGAACCGATCTCCATTCCGGAGTGCTGTCGTGATGTGATGTGATGAAGTCCATTCCGAACTGTCACCGTTGTGGTCCATTCCTGAACCGATCTCCATTCCCGGAGTGCTCATTCCCGAGCTGTCCATTCCCGGACTGTCCATTCTCGGACTATATCTCCATTCTCGGAGTGCCATTCCCGGCGTGCCATTCCCGGCTTGCTCATCTCGAGCTGTCTATTCCCGGACTGTCCATTCTCAGACTATATCTCCATTCTCGGAGTGCCATTCTCGCTTGCCATTCCCGGCGTGCTCATTCCCGAGCAGTCCATTCCCGGACTGTCCATTCTCAGACTATATCTCCATTCTCGGAGTGCCATTCCCGGCGTGCCATTCCCGAGCTGTCCATTCCCGGACTGTCCATTCTCGGACTATATCTCCATTCTCGGAGTGCCATTCCCGGCGTGCCATTCCGGCGTGCTCATTCTCGAGCTGTCGATTCCCGGACTGTCCATTCTAGGACTATATCTCCATTCTCGGAGTGCCATTCTCGGCGGGCCATTCCCAGCGTGCTCATTCCCGAGCTGTCTATTCCCGGACTGTCCATTCTCGGATTAAATCTCCATTCCTGGAGTGCCATTCTCGGCAGAAACTGATTTGAAGTAATGCGGGCCTCGCCCCCAGAGTGCCATACCCGCCAGAAACTGATCTGATGCTATGTGGGCCTCGCCCCCAGAATGCTATATCTGGCAGGACTGATCTGATGTAATGTGGGCCTCGCCCCCAGAATGCCATACCCGGCAATGCTGATACTGATGTAATGTGGGCCTCGCCCCCAGAATGCCATACATGGCAATGCTGATACTGATGTAATGTGGGCCTTGCCCCCAGAATGCCATACATGGCAATGTTGATACTGATGTAGTGTGGGCCTCGCCCCCAGAATGCCATACCCGGCAAGACTCATACTGATAAAGATGTGGGCTTCACCCCCAGAGTGCCATACCCGGCAAGACTGATACTGATGCTAATACGGGCCTCGCCCCAAACTGATGCTGATGTAGGCCTCGGTCCTGGGATTCATTCCAAATTCTGACGACATGAGCCTCGGCCCTGGGATTCATTCCAAATTCTGAAGACGTGGGCCTCGGCCCTGGGATTCATTCCCTGGATTCATTCCAAATTCTGACGACGTGGGCCCCGGCCCTGGGATTCATTCCCTGGATTTATTCCAAATTCTGATAAGGTGGTCCTCAGCCCTGGGATTCATTCCCTGGATCCATTTCCAAATTCTGACGATGTGGGCCTCAGCCCTGGGATTCATTCCCTGGATCCATTCCAAAATATGACGATGTGGGCCTCAGCCCTGGGATTCATTCCAAAATCTGACGATGTGGTCCTCAGCCCTGGGATTCATTCCCTGGATTCATTCCAAAATTCTGATAATGTGGGCCTCAGCCTTGAGTTGATACTGATGTGGGCTTCGCCCCAAAATTGAAACTGATGTAGGCCTTGTCCCAAAACTGATACTGACGTGGGCCTCGCCCCAATACTGATGTGGGCCTCGCCCCAAACGGATATTGATGTGGGCCTCAACCCCGGGACTCATCCCCAAACGAATGCTGATATGGGCCTCAACCCCGGGACTCATCCCCAAACGAATACTGATATGGGCCTCGACCTCATGTTGACTCTAATGTGGGCCTCGCCCCATGCTGATACTGATATGGGCCTCGCCCCAAACGGATACTGATGTGGGCCTCGCCCCCATGCTGATACTGATGTGGGCCTCGCCCCCAGACTGAAACAGATGTGGGCCTCAACCCAGGACTCATCCCCAAACGAATACTGATACTGAAACTGATGTGGGCCTCGCCCTCATACAGACACTGATGTGGGCTTCGCCCCAAACTGATGTGGGCCTCGCCCCAAACAGATATTGATGTGGGCCTCAACCCTGGGACTCATCCCCAAACGAATACTGATATGGGCCTTGCCCTCATGCTGACTCTAATGTGGGCCTCGCCCCATGCTAATACTGATATGGGCCTCGCCCCAAACGGATACCGATGTGGGCCTCGCCCTCATGCTGATACTGATATGGGCCTCAGCCCTGGGACTCATCCCCAAAACTACTACTCGTATGTTGCTGATTCTGGTTGGCTTGTCTTTGCCGCTTTCTCTTTTTCTTCTTTTGAAACCTGTGAAAAACAAAACAAACACAAAAAAGAATGCAAAATATGTTACGTGTATGCATGCATGCATGAATGATTTTCCTATCCCGCTGGGTTAGGTTTTCCGCCAGTTCTCCAGGTGATTGCTCGGCCTTCTCTCTAGTCTCATGACCCAATATCTTGTTATATCCCTGATTCACGATGTAGTAGACTGGTCGCCCCCAGTCTTAATTTAGCTTTCTGCTTTTTGCTGCTTGCACTTGGTCAAGGTGAACCACATGGTGGGCTTTCCATATCATCATACTATATCACATGCTACGAAATAGTCCCAATAGTTACACATATTATTGCCCTCAAAGAATGCTCAGTATTGAAACCAGAGAACCTTCAAAACATTCAACGCAACTCAAATCCAAGTCTTTGAATAAATGATCTAAGCCAGACTCAAAGTGTATGTGTGCAAAGGTTCCTTCGCAGATTCATCCTTAAGTAAGCTAACTCAATGATTTCGTTTCAAAAATCGGGATCGATGGGTCAAACCAACCTAGATGTCTCAATTATGCCTGCAGCTGCTTTTCTGTGCTCAATGTGGTATAGTTTTATCTTTCTTTTCCTTTGTCTCTCTTTTTTCTTTTCTTTTTGAACTTCTTCTTTTTTTTTTCTTTTTTTTTTTCTTTTTTTTTTCAACACACCTACCCTTTAAGGTAGCATTTCTCCTCATGGTGGTCCTAATACTCACCCACGGGTAGCTTCACGCTTATCGGTTATAGGTGGTTCAATTCTTTTCATATAGACTTTTCTTTTATTTTCAACCATACCACACATCATAACATAAGCAAATCAAGATAGACATCTAAGCAAACGGTCATTCACCGACCTACATTTCTTCAACTAATCACCTTGCCAACTACTCAAGTTTTCACCGCTAAGAACCTATAGTGAAGTGTTTACGAGTCTAACATAGATTAATCATTCAAAGTATCAGATAAAAGCACATCAAGAGTTTATCGTTTCTAAGGTTCACCTTAAAGCAAATCCATTTCATCATCGGACTTATGTCTAATTATCAAGGACTAAAAACAAACAATTTCTTTATTTCTTTTTTCTTCTTTTTTTTTCTTTTTTTTTTCAACACACCTACCCTTTAAGGTAGCATTTCTCCTCATGGTGGTCCTAATACTCACCCACGGGTAGCTTCACGCTTATCGGTTATAGGTGGTTCAATTCTTTTCATATAGACTTTTCTTTTATTTTCAACCATACCACACATCATAACATAAGCAAATCAAGATAGACATCTAAGCAAACGGTCATTCACCGACCTACAATTTCTTCAACTAATCACCTTGCCAACTACTCAAGTTTTCACCGCTAAGAACCTATAGTGAAGTGTTTACGAGTCTAACATAGATTAATCATTCAAAGTATCAGATAAAAGCACATCAAGAGTTTATCGTTTCTAAGGTTTCACCTTAAAGCAATCAATTTCATCATCGGACTTATGTCTAATTATCAAGGACTAAAAACAAACAATTTCTTTATTTCTTTTTCTCCTTTTTTTTTTCTTTTTGGGCCCACCAATGGTCTTTCTCTCATTTCCGTAAATCTCTCTATTTCTCGGTTTCCTTTTCTCCAATATCCATGTTTGCTAAACTCTTCTTTGACAAGTCTTTCTTTTTTCTAACCCAACGGATATCTATGATGGCTTTTAAGACACGAGGGTTAACATGATGCATGTATGCATGGGATGCATGGGATGTATGAGACATAATATGCATGGGGTTATCAAAAGCGTAAAGGGTGGCCCCAATAGGTCATACGGCTATAGTTCACATGTGGTTTTTCGGGATTGCGGACAAAGGCTCTCATTGACGAAGGATTGTCCACAACTAGGACTCCCCACTCAAGGGTTCAAGCGACCAAGTGAGTGCACCTTTTTTATACCTTACGGTACGTGCCAACGAGTTATGGTGTGTGACGGACTGTCGAATAGATTTCCCGTTGTAGATTCCCCAGAGGGAGGGTGGAGCGAGGCTCTCATAAGTACCCAAGCCCCTTAGGCTCTTATCGCTTAGTGTCAGGAATAAACAACGAGTCTTCCAAACTAGTCTGTCACAACGAGCTACAAATAATGATTATCTTGGTGTCTTCACAGCTTTTCCTTATGAAAAAGTAGTGAGTGAAGGAAGACATCGAACCATTACCTAGCCTTAACAATGCCTTTGGTTACACCCATTTTCAACTCACTATAGAAACGATTAACTAAAGCACAAATCATAAACATCACAAGACATTATTTCGAGGCCGATTCAAAATATCCCCAGTGGAGTCGCCAGACTGTAGACAACAGAACCTGGGCGACGCTGTTTCTAGGCTCGCGGCCTATTTGAGAATACGAAATAACATGGAGTCGCCACCCGGTGTGAACCGGGACAAAGATTTAAGGCCGCACTCACCCCTCGCAAGGGAAGACCTCAAACCGTTGGGTCAGAATGGTCCCATCAATTTTCAGAAGCTTTTGGCCTAATAGTCATAAGGTGCGAACTTGCCCCAGTTTAAATGGCCCAGCAAGCCCGCATTTCTGACAATAGTCCAACTGCATCCAAATGAGGATGGTCCACAAGCACATACTCAAGGAAATAATTGCTACTTTAGCCAACCCGGTCTATAGGTGGGTTAGTAAGAGTATAGACAAAGGCTCTCACCGGCGAAGGATGGCCCACAACTAGGTCTCCCCACTCAAGGGTTCGAGCAACCAAGTGAGCGCACCCTTTTTTTTTATACACTAAGGTACGTGCCAATGAGCTATGGTGTGTGACGGACTGTCAAATGGATTTCCCGTTGTAGATCCCCCAGAGGGAAGGTGGAGCGAGGCTCACTTAAATACCCAAGCCTCTTAGGCTCTTATCGCTTGTTGTCAGGAATAAACAACGAGTCCTCCAAATTAGTCCATCACAATAGGCTACAAGTAGATGGCCATCTAGGTGCCTTCACAGCTTTTCCTTCTAGAAATGTAGTGAATGAAGGAAGACACCAAACCATTACCTAGCCCAAAAATGCCTTTGATTAAACCCTTACTTTATCCACTATAGACACGGTTAATTAAAACACAAATCCAAACATCACAAGTCAATATTTCGGGGCCAATTCTCTATCCCCAGTGGAGTCGCCAGACTGTAGGACACAGGACCTGGGCGACGCCGTTCCTAGGCTCGCGGCCTAGTTGGGAAGTATTAAATAACATGGAGTCGCCACCCGGTGTGAACCGGGACAAAGATTTAAGGCCGCATTCACCCCTCGCAAGGGAAGACCTCAAACCGTTGGGTTCGGAATGGTCCCTTACTCATGTCACTTGTAATGAAAGGATTTATGTGATATTTAATCAAGCTTAAGTAACACTTATTTCCAAGAGTATCATGCTTCTAAATTCTCATATGCAAAATAAAACTTATGTGCACATTTTCACATATCTCTCACATTTAAAATTGCATGCTTAACATATATCAAGATAGCAACGAACATACAACTTTATTTACATATCACATTCAGGAAAAACACAAGCGCACATATTAACCATACAAGCACACATATTAACCATACAAGCACACATGTGGGCACTTTTCCAAGCGGTACGTGGAATTGTAGCCCAAGTACAGACCGCACTACCATCCATTCGGAATCGGCTACGGAATTTACGTCTGGGTTTCCATCCGATATACCACAAGGAATAATACTCAAATGTTATCATGACATAAGCATATGAATTGTAATACATTAACATATTTGCACAAGAAAGATCAACCAAGAGGCAATTATGCATGAATATAATAAGACAGACTCAGTTCAGTGTGTGCACGTTCGTGTAGCATTCGTAAACACGTTCGAACGGAAATGAAACAGAATGCTCACGTTCGAGTAGCGTTCGTAAACGCGTTCGAACGAAATGAAACAGAATGCTCGCGTTCGTATGGCGTTTGATAACGCGTTCGAACGGAAATGAGACCTGATGCATGATAAGGCAAAATGTATGCGCGTTCGAGTTGCGTTCGTAAACGCGTTCGAACGTAAATGAAACAGAATGCTCACGTTCGTATGGCGTTTGTTAACGCGTTCGAACGGAAATGAGACCTGATGCATGATAAGGCAAAATGTATGCCCGTTCGAGTTGCGTTCGTAAACGCGTTCGAACGGAAACAGACCTGATGCATGAAATGGGATGCAATACATAAACACGAAATAAAGGGGCGCGGCGAAGCACTGCCGTAAAGGTGGCCTTTTGGGGCTCTTGATCTCTCAAAGAGATGACCTTTAGACCAACATACTAAGCCCATGCGCGTCACATCACAACACATGAAATAAATAATATCAGACATAGTGCGCCCGATTGAACGTATCTTGTATCCAACCGAACACACATCAATCGGCGCGGCAAAGCATCGTGGTAAAGGGCTTTTAGCCCCTCCCCATAGGGGATCTCACATCACACTTACTAAGCCCATGCGCTCGATTGAATTATACATACGAAAATAAAGATAATAATATCAAACTAAGTAGTGTCACAAAGGTGGCCTTTTCGGCTCTTTGTCTCCCAAATGGAGGACCTTTGGACTAACTCACTAAGCACATGCGCTTGGTTGAATCATGCATAACTAAACGACATATTGAATTCAAGTAAAGAAAACTAAATAAAAAAAAAGCAGCACACAACAAAAGAAAGATGGTGCCGTTTACCCAAGCGGTACGTGGAGTTGTGGCCCGAGTACAGATCATATTACCGTCCATTCGGAATCGGCTATGAAATTTATGTCCGGTTTCCATCCGATATACCGCGAGAGTTGACACATCTCTCATTCATCCAATACCCACAACATACATCATACACACAACGAATACCACAAATACAGAAAATATAATCAAAATAAACGACCAGAAAATAAAATGAGAATAAGTGTGAAAGATACCCTCAGGTCTAACCTTTTAAGCCGTCTCTCGGACTCGCGTTCCACGGAGATCGAAATGGGGTAAAGCTCCGTAACTTTTCTGGTCCACTGGTTCAACGTCCTAGCTCACTGCTTCGCTGTTTTGCCTACGGTTCGAACTCCGTTCTGCTCCTATTTGGTCTCTGTCTTGCTGCTCACTGCACGGACCACCTGTTTTAACGTTTTCAATAAACAATTCCAAGTTTGTGTGGGTTCTTAGTGCAATTAGTGTGATTATTCTTAAGATTATCTATGCAGTTTTTATGTTACTGTTTTTTAAGGATTTGGGCTGCTGTGTTTGTGTGATTTTCGGTGATGTATGGAGGTTGAGAGGGGCTGGTTTTCGGTGGTGATTAGGGGTTGTTTTGGTGCTTGTAGTTTCGGTGATGTGAGGGTGGTTACTTGTGGTGGATTCGGCTATGGAGGAGATGGTTGAGGTTCTTTTGTTCTCTTTTTGTGTATGTGTGAAGTGTTTTCTTTTTTCTCTTGTTTAGTCTTGGGTGTGTAGAGAGAGTCTAGAGAGATTTCGAGAGAGTTTGGGTGTGAATTATGTGTCCAGGAGACCAAAGGCTTTGGTTAGGGGTTGTTTATATAGAAGATGGCTAGGGTTTCACATTCTCTCACAAGGAAGAGATCTTGTTTCCAAATTAGGAGAGATGAGAAAGGTATACACAAGATTGAGGGGGGACAATATTTTTAAATTAGGAAGTTGTAATATTTAATTTGTGTTGGTTTAGGAATACAAATATTTTATATTGGTAAATATCTTATTAGATTAGGAAGTCAAATATATGATTGGCTTTAATTGGTTAGGATTGATTTTAATTTGGTATGATTATATTTTGATTTAGTATGTGATTTGTTTAATTTAGGCATGATTTTTTAGTTTAGTGGTAATTGTTTATTTTAATTGGTAATGGTTTAAATATTTTATTTTAATGTTTAATATTTAAATTAATTTTATTTATTTAATTTGGGATGTGTTTTATGGGCTTTGGGGAGCTAAATGGGCTGGGCGTGAGGCTAGCACCAAAACCAGAATTACCGACACCGTTCGAACGCGCGCCCTGAACGCGACACGAACACCCGCAATCTGTTTTCCGTTCGAACGAAGTAGCGAACGCAGCACTAACGAAGACAGTGAGCTTGTGTATTCTGAATTTCCCCTTCCGATATCCGTTTCCCGCGGCTTCCGTGACTCAAAAAGTAGTTGTCTCCAAATAAGACTCCTCATCGGGTGTATGTGTAAAAATGCAGTGCCTACAGTTAGATTTGCCACTTTTTTGATGAGAGGAGAAGCAGAGAGGTGGTGGAAGCATACTGAGATCGTACTGATAGATAGATTGAGATCCCCTGACTTTTGGAGAACTGATGGACCTTAAAGACCTCAGTTTATCACATGCGATATGTTCGAAAAAGCCTTCAATGAGAAGTACTTTCCGTATGCTTATCGTATTGAGCAGCGTCGTCTGTTCGAACACATGGTTCAGGGACCGACGGAGACCGTGATGGAATATGAAAGACGAATGATTTCTTTATCTCGTTACTATCCAGAATTGGTACGACGTGAGGACGACAAGTGCAAGAAATTCAAGAGTGGATTGAGACAGCAGATCAGATCGAGAATTTCGATTTTGGGGAAACTGCCATACACATAATTGGTTGACAGAGCCATGATTGCGGAAAGTGACATCAAAATTGAGAAAGAGAATAGAGCTGCCTTTCAAGAGAGTAGGAAGAGGGGGCGAAATGAGGTTTCTGAGGGAGGACATGGTAGATCTAGCAGTAGACAGTATCCTCCACAGTCGAGTCACAGCGGGTTACCACCGAGAGGCACACAGAGTGCACCTTTCAGAGGACAGTTTCGTAGGGGTCAGACGAGCAGATTCAGAGTAGAGGCCCAATACCATCCGTTAATCAGAGTGCTGTGAGTGTGGCATCTCGGCCTACTGGCCCTCGTCGGTGCTATAATTGTGGACAAGAGGGTCATATTAGTGTGCAATGTACCAGAGGAAAGATGTGTTATGAATGCCAGCAGCCTGGACATTTAGCTAGAGAATGTCCTATCAAAGGTGGATCTCGGGGAGCTGAGCCGACTGTAGGACGTGGTAGAGGGACAAGTTCCTATGGTAGTCGTGGACGAGGTTCGGGTTTCACACAGAACAGAGGCAGGGGAACGTTGGGTGGATTGGATGGTGGTAGAGGACAGACATCTCAGGCTCATACTGCACCTGGTGTTGATAGGGGACGAGTCTTCGCTATGACAGAGCACGAGGCACAAGATGGTGGTACTGTATCAGGTACGGTGCGGATATCAGGTATATTCGTTCGAGCTTTATTTGATACGGGTTCTACGGATTCATTCATTGCTGCTAGTTGTATTCCTTGTCTGGATAGTGTACCGGAAACTAATAAGTTTCCTTTGATTGTGAGTCTTCCTTCGGGGAAGGACATTAGAATAGATGCGGTATTTAGGGGATTACATATTGAGATTGAGGCGAGACAACTACCAGTTATACTTTACCCGTTAGAAATGGAGGACTTTGGTTTGATTTTAGGAATGGATTGGTTGACCACTCAAGGAGCAGTTATTGATTGCAGCAAAAAAGAAGTACGGTTTAAGTTAGATGATGGAGAGTTTAAGGTGGACAGTGATTGTAATCAGGTTGTGGTACCCATCATTTCTGCCATGTCAGCTTGTAGGATGATTAGACAGGGGTGTAAGGGCTTTTTAGCAAGTATCACTACGGTGGATAAAGAGGAATCGAGAGAAATAGCTAATATTCCGATTGTGAATGAATATCAGGATGTTTTTCCTGATGAGTTACCAAGGTTTGCCGCCCTGTAGAGATCTAGAATTTACCATAGATCTAATCCCTGGTACCACTCCTATTTCGGTGACTCCATATCGTTTGGCCCCAGCAGAAATGAAGGAGCTGAAGGAACAGTTACAAGAGCTGTTGGATCGAGGATTTATTCGGCCTAGTGTTTCACCCTGGGGAGCACCAGTATTGTTTGTGAAGAAGAAGGATGGCACCTTAAGATTGTGTATAGATTATCGTCAACTTAATAAGGTGACTATCAAGAATCGGTATCCGTTCCCCCCGAATTGATGATTTATTTGACCAACTTCAGGGAGCTTCGGTGTTTTCAAAGATTGATCTTCGATCGGGGTATCATCAGATGAGGATTCGGGATACAGATATTCCCAAGACTGCATTCCGAACGAGATACGAACACTATGAATTTTTAGTAATGCCATTTGGACTTACTAATGCCCCTGCAGCATTCATGGATTTGATGAATAGAGTGTTCCAACCGTATCTAGATAAATTTGTTATAGTCTTTATTGATGATATTCTTGTGTATTCGTCTTCTCAGTTCGATCATGAGCAACATCTTCGGTTGATACTTGAGATTTTGAGGAGAGAACGACTTTATGTCAAGTTCTCTAAATGTGAATTTTGGCTGGATAGAGTGGTATTTCTGGGACACATCATCACAGGAGAAGGTATTTATGTTGATCCACAAAAGGTTGAAGCAGTTCTGAGATGGGAGAAACCGAGAACAGTGACAGAGATTCGAAGTTTCCTGGGGTTAGCAGGCTACTACCGTCGATTTATTAAAGATTTCTCTATTATTGCTGCTCTGATGACTCAGCTGACAAGGAAGAAGATATCGTTCGTGTGGACTGATGATTGTGAGATGAGCTTCCAAACTTTGAAAGAGAAATTAACTACTGCTCCAGTACTTACTTTACCTTCCGGGCTTGGTGGATTTGTGGTTTATACTGATGCATCACATCAGGGGTTAGGATGTGTACTGATGCAACATGGAAGGGTGATCGCTTATGCCTCGAGACAATTGAAGAACCATGAAAAGAATTATCCTACTCACGATTTGGAAATGGCAGCAATTGTTCATGCTTTAAAGATTTGGAGGCATTACTTATATGGTGCCAAGTGTGAGATTTTTACTGATCATAAGAGTTTGAAATACCTTCCCACTCAAAAGGAGTTGAATTTGAGACAGAGACGTTGGATGGAATTCCTTAGTGACTACGATTGCACTATTAATTATCATCCAGGGAAGGCCAATGTTGTTGCTGATGCCCTTAGTAGGAAAAATGTGGGTGAATTACAATTTCTTAGAGTCAGACAGAAGATGTTCGAGGAGCTAGCGGAGTTACGATTGACCTTTGGGATATCTGTTGGAGTAGGTCTTCTTGCTCATATAAAGGTCCAACCTACATTGTTGGATAGAGGATGATCAGTGTGGGAAATGGAGAGCGGAGATTCCTAAGGGGGAAACTTCTAACTTCAGATTGAGTTCAGAAGATGTATTACTTTTGGGTGATAGAGTTGTGGTACCACATTCGGGATCGCTCAAACGGGAAATCTTGGATGAGGCCCACGATGCTCCTTATAATATGCATCCTGGGAGCACCAAGATGTATCAAAATCTGAAGAAGAATTATTGGTGGCCAGGAATGAAGAGAGATATTGCAGAGTTTGTATCTCGGTGCTTGATTTGTCAGCAGGTCAAAGCAGAACACCAACATCCAGCCGGGTTACTCCAGCCTCTACCTATACCTGAGTGGCCATGGGAGAATATTGCAATGGATTTTGTAGTTGGATTACCGAGGACACGGAAGGGTTTCGATGCAATTTGGGTGATAGTGGACCGATTATCTAAGTCTGCTCATTTTCTACCGATTCGAGTTACGTGGGGACCAGAGAGACTAGCAGAACTGTATGTGGAGCAGATTGTGCGGATACATGGAGTACCTACAACGATTGTATCAGATAGAGATGCCAGATTTACTTCTCGTTTTTGGCAGAGTTTCCAGAAGTCGATGGGATCGAAGATTACTTTGAGCACAGCATTCCACCCTCAGACTGACAGACAGTCAGAGCGAACTATTCAGACATTAGAGGACCTACTGAGATCATGTGTTTTGACTTTTGCTGGAGGATGGGATGGTCACCTTCATTTGTAGAGTTTGCCTACAACAACAGCTTTCAAGCAAGTATCGGTATGGCTCCATTTGAGGCATTGTATGGGAGGAGGTGCAGAACCCCTGTTTGTTGGGGGGAAGTTGGAGATAGACAGGTTCATCTCAGAATTGATTGATTTGACATCAGAAAGAATCAGGCTGATTCGATCTAGGCTGTTAGGGGTGCAGAGTCGACAGAAGATTTATGCCGATCGTAGGAGGAAAGACCTTGAGTTCCAAGTGGGGGATAGAGTCTTTTTGAAAGTCTCTCCTTGGAAAGGAATTTTGCGATTTGGTCGAAAGGGAAAGCTAGCACCCCGCTATATTGGTCCTTACGAGATATTGGAGAGAGTGGGCAAGGTGGCTTATCGTCTGACATTACCACCGGAGTTAGAAAGGATTCATAATGTATTTCATGTGTCGATGCTGAAAAAGTACGTACCAGATCCTACTCACATCCTGGTGAACCGACCGGTCGAGTTGAGTGAGAATATGACTTATGCAGAAAAGCCTGTGAAGATTGTTGAACGAAAGGTCCAAGAGTTGAGATCCAGAGAGATTCCCCTTGTTAAGGTCTTGTGGACTAATCATCATATTCGAGAGGCAACTTGGGAATTGGAAAAGGATATGAAGGAAAAATATCCATGACTATTTAAGGATTTAGAAATTTCGGGGACGAAATTTTTGTAAGGTGGGTAGATTGTGAGATTTGGTTAAGCGTGATAGCTGGTTAGCAATAAAAAAAAATTAATTAAAACACTGCTTTTGAAAGTTTATTTAAGTGACAGAAACGCGTATTAGTAGAGCAGACAACGAAGTTTATAAAAATATAATAATTTCTTTCTTCTTTCTCTCTCTTATTTCTTTCTTTTTCTTGCCAAAACTTTGAAGAGTCGCTGCCGTGTCACCGTCGATCACCTTTACCCACCGCCAGACCACCGTGAGCTGCCAGTAGTCACCGCTTTTCCAGCGCCACCGAGATCGAGTCCAACGTCCGCATGACGCGCCGCCACGCTCCACCAGAAGGGGACGCTACGCCGACGACCATTTTACAATTTTCGGTCGTCTCCGGTCACTTTTGACGGTCACCTCCGGCGAGTGAGCACTTTTCAGGCCGAGACCTTTCCAACGCCAATGGTCGCTTCCTGATCCGACATCGTTTGGGTTGTTTTCCGTTTTGTAGTTACCGACGATTCGGGGGTATTATCGGAATTTGAGATCCGACCGTTGGATCGGCGATCCGATCGCACCAGATTGTTGCTCTCGATATTACGAGTGTTTTGGTATATATTTTCACCGTTGAAAGTATCGGATTGTGGGGTCCGCTTTTTGGTGGTGGGGCCCGATCTTCGTTGTGGGGCCCGCTTGCCTCGTCGAGCGTTCTAATTAGTTCCGGAGCCGTTCATTGCTGTTTTTCTTCTCAGCTTAGTGTGAATCGAGGTAAGTACACTCTGTGGTGATTCTCTTAACATAATTGTTTGATGATTGATGGTTGTTGTGAGAATCGGTATATATATATATATAAATATATATTGTATATATATATATATTTTGTTATATGTATATCTACATATTTGTGAGATATTATATTGAGATATTATATTGAGATATTAAAAGCATGATAAATATGAAATCATGATTGTTGAGATGAGATTGAGTGTACTGGATGTAAGATGTGACTGTGTTGATGATATGTGCTGTTGTGTTACGCTGCCGGGTTTGGTATAATAGTGGTCGGATTTGAGATGAGATGTGATGATACATCAGATGATATGATATGGTTGGAAACCTTGGGAGTTGTCATTGAGGTACTCTCCCATTGGTTTCAATCCTCTGTTATACTAGACCCGGAGTAGCAGCCATGTTTGATGGATGTTTGTATTGTTGAGGTGGGATGTTTGTATGAGACGATATTATAATATATGCTATTTTCATATATTATATATATATATATATATATATATATATATATATATACTTATTTTGTTGGTGAGGTCATGTTGAGAGAATGAGTGTTTACTTGCTTAGCTTTTTAAGCTCACTCCCCTCTTCCCTAACATTTCAGGTAGTCCGTCTGCACAGTAGTAGCAGTACCAGATTTGATCCACGTGCCACAGTTGTATATTCGGGTTGGACCAGACATTTGTGTCACTTTTTGTATTTATTTCCTTGGTATTGTGTCGTAAACCACAAAAGTTGTGTATACTGTTTGGATTTGTAATAAGTGATGTAATATTTGTGTGCATTTGAGTGGTTGATTGGCATATAGAATGCTCAAGCTAAAGAAGTCTGCGAACCTCTTTCTAGGGTTGGGCCCGCTCTAGGGAGGGGGTCGTGACAGCTACATTGCATGAACCTTTAACTTCGCAATCAAAATTGAAAGTTATGAATATAAGGTCAGCTAGTTCCTGGGTAAATCCTTACATTTCTTAATTGAATAACCAAACACTTCCAAATGATAGAAATGAAGCTCATGGGATACATCAAAAATCTCAAAAGTACTGTCTGGTAGACAGAGAGTTATACCATAAATCATACTCTAGACCACTCCTCAAATGCTTAACTGAACAACAAGCACAAGAAGTGTTATCAGAAATACATGAAGGCCAAGCAGGAAACCATTCCGGAGGAAGAGCTTTGCAGGAGAAAGTACTTCGGGCAGGATATTATTGACATACCCTCCAAAATAAACCAGAAAGATTTACTGATAAATGTAGGAAATGTCAAAAATATGCCACTAAAATCCATCTCCCCGGACAAGATTTAGCCACAATGGCAACTCCTTGGCCATTTATTCAATGAGGGATGGATATAGTTGGCCCACTACCAATCTCAACCGAAGAAGTCAGATTTGTGCTACTAGCAACATACTATTTCACCAAATAGGTTGAGGCAGAGCTTTGAAAAGCATCACTGGAAGAGATGCGATTAAGTTCCTAAGGAAAAGTTTACTCATATTGGCTAGCACCAAGTATGAAGTAACATTGCATTCAAGGTCTCAACCCTTGTCATCAACATCCATCTTTGGTATGTGACCCATTGGAGACAAAGCATGTGATTGGCTATAATTAGAGGTCAAAGGAATACAAGAAGTGTATAAGTTGCTTGTAGATTGGAGGGTGAACTTAGAAGAGTTTTGAGTATAAGTAATTGATTTTTGCTTTCTAGTTTCAGTTTTGAAATGACATGGAAGCAAGATATATTTTGTATAATCAAAGCATGTTTTGATTGTTTTATTGTCAGGTAATTAACATGAATCCATAATAACATACATAAGAGTGTTGTATGTACCAAATTAGAGGGTTTTAGGACTAGATAATGACTAAAAAATTTAATTTCTACTGCGTGCATACATTTATTGCCATTATCAACAACATGTCTCTTTTATCCTTACATGTGTCCCCATATATTTTTTTGGGTTGTTTCTCCCGGTGACACTTCCTTATTAGTCTTTCTTAAACATATCTAAAATAATTATATTTAATTTGTATGTGTATAGATAATTGACTATTTTTCATTTTAAATCCACTTATTTATGTGTTTTTCCAATTGTAAAAGAATAGAGATTCCATTACATTTAAATAAAAATAAAAATAACTATATTTATATTTAGGTTTGGTTATTGATCTTCTAATTTATTGATATATTTATAGTGATTCTTTTACTAAACCACATCGTGTATAGTTGTTATGTGTATAATATTCACATATTAATATAAATATAATTATTTTGTATATATATTTTGTATATATATTTTTTTATTTATAGTTGTTTAAAGCACAAATATTGCGTTTTTAGCACTAGGTTTTTTAATAATTTAATTTAAAAAGTGATTAAATCTACAATAGATTAGCTAAAATTTAGTATATAATATACTACATAAACTTAAAATTTAGAATTTTAAAAATAAATTAGCGGAAATTTAGTATATAATATACTACATAAACTTAAAATAAATAATTTTAAAAATAAATTTTTACTTCAATTTTTAGGATAAATTGGTATTTTTAGACATTATGGATAAAAATATAATTCTGAAAATTTCGGTTAAAATGCCGTGTGACCCGGGGACATAAGACTCATTGGTCAAGGCGATTGCTGACAGGATGCTCCTACCCTATTGTGTCTGGCCCTTTTTTATGGTTATGCCGCGATTATAGGTGGATCTTTTTTTTTATAATCGGGGTGTTCGGGTTCGTGTACATGCACATTGACTAATCACTGAGATTTGTGATCCGTGTTCTCAAAAATTTCCTAGCACAGATCATGATAAGTCACCGACTTTTTACAACCAAGGGGCCTAATGTCACGACCCCCTCCCTAGGGCGGGCCCAACCCTAGAAAGAGGTCCGCGATCAACTTCAGCTCGAGCACTCTATATGCCAAATCAACCAATTTAAAACACACAAATAATACATCACAAATTACAAACTCATAAAGTATACACAACCTTTATGGTTACAACACAAGACTTTAAAAAAATGCAAATGACGACTCGAATGTCTGGACCAACCCGAAAATACAACTGTGGCACGTGGATCCCAATCTGGTACTGCTCCTGTTATTCTCGCGAACTACCTGAAATGTTTGGGGGAAGAGGGGAATGAGCTTAAAAAGCTCAGCAAGTAAACACTCATTCTCTTAACATGACCTCACCCACAAAATAAGTATATATATATATAAGTAAATATATATATATATATATATGAAATATGAAATACCAGTTAAGATATATAACAGTTATCTCAGGCAGAACATACTCACCACAACACATCTCATCTCATTACATCCATCAACTCATCTCAAAATCACATAGTACTCAATCTTTCAATTCATAGTACGAATATACAATTTATATCTCAATTAGTATTCACCATTATGTTCTCATGCTACTAATTACTTAATCAATTTTCCAACGAACATATATAAATACATATGTATATATATATTTATATTATAATACAATATATGAAAATAGCATATATTATAATGTCATCACAACAATCATCCCACAACAATACAAACATCCATCAAACATGGTTGCTAATCCGGGCTAAGTATAATAGTGGATTGAAACCAATGAGAGAGTACCTCATCACAACTCTCATGGCTTCCCACCATATCAAACCAGTGGAAGTGTACCTCATCACAACTCCCAAGGTTTACCATCAAATCAAAAACCAATGGGAGAGTATTTCATCACAACTCCCAAGGTTTACCATAATCTCATACCACCTGATGTATCATCACATCTCATCTCCGACCACTATCATACAAAACCCGGCTGCATAACACAACAACACACATCATCCAATACAATCGCATCTCATATCCAATCCATCAATCTCATCTCAACAATCACGATTTCATATTTATCATGCTTTCAATATCTCAATATTATATCTCAACAAAATATATTTAATATAAATATATATATATAATTATAATACACCATTATATTTATATATACCGACTCTCACAACAACCATCAATCATCAAACAATATGTTAAGAGAATCACCACAGAGTGTACTTACCTCTATCCATGCAAAATCTCTGAATAAATCTATATCCTCGCCAAGAATCTGAAAAATGTAAAATTACGATAAGGTCCCTCAATTAACCAAAATTACGATTTTACCTCTAATGTTTCTAAATTTCCGTTTTAGCCCCTAAACTTTTCTAATAAGCCCAAATAGTCCTACAATTCGTAAACATTACTATTTAACCCCTAATTAGCAGAATTTATAATTTTACCCTCTTAATTATGCAAATTTACAATTATGTCCAAAACTTTCCAATTCTATCATTTACATCTCCAAAATGATAATAATCACATACCGAGCTCCAACGATCTCCAAACCTCTCAAAGAAAGATCCACTGGTCAACAAACATCTCAAGGATCACAGCGATGGCTTCGGAACTTGCTGATACGCTTAACGAGTCAAGCAGGCCCTACAACAAAAATCGGGCCCCACTACCAAAAAGTGGACCCCACAACCAGATACTTTCAACGGTGGATATATATATACCAAAATGCTCGTATAATCGAGAGCAACAATCTGATACATTCGGATCGCCGATCCAACGGTCGGATCTCGACTTCCACTACAAATCCCGAATTATCGGTAATTGCAATACGTAAAACAACCCAAACGATGTCGGATCAGGAAGTGACCACTGCCGTTGGAAAGATCTCGGCCTGAAAAGTGTTCACTCGCCGGAGGTGACCGTCAGAAGTGACCGGAGATGGCCGGAAAATACAGAAACGACGGCGACGAGTCGCTCCCTTCAGACAGAGCGTGGCGGCGCGTCCGGTGTCCGATGGCGTCGATCTCGGCGGATCTGGAAAGCTGACGTCTACAGATTTCCGATAGACCGGCGCGTGGCTTAAGGTAACCGGCGGAGGAGCGGCGGCGGCGATTTCAAGTTTAAGTTGAGAGAGAACTGTGGAAGAGAGAAAAAAAAATATGGGAGAGAGAAAGAAATTTTTGTTTTTTCCTTTTGCTTTTCTTTTTCGCGTCTCCCTACTGTCTCTCTTAAAAAACTTTCAAAAGCATTTTTTTTTCTGACACGTGGTATTACACCTAACCTCAAGGAAATGCATCTTGTGGGATTTGAACCTTAAATCTGAGAGGGAATAAATCACTCAAACCCAAAATCTTTACCACTAAGACGACCCTTGGGATTATGATAAATGGATATGGTAATGGGTATGTTCCGATTCTGATAGGTGTACTTAACATGGCATTTCCATGATTAAATAATATTTTTCTGATTGTTGCCACTAAATCTCTTGCTCCTATTAAGCTCAGCCTTAGCAGAAGTGGATGGTCTATCCGCCTTTAAGTGGTATTACTGGCCATTATGGAGGAGTATGATTCAACAATTTCTAGTCTTCATCTATCTGGTAACGGAATGGAAACAAAAAGATAAAATAGATCTTAATTTTTGAAAATATTTGTTTATTGAAATAATAAAATCTAAATAACGTATTAGGATTTTAATAATTTTTATACTAAACTCCTAAAGGCTTGAATATGAAAATTTAAATTATTATGGCATAAAGAAATGTTACAGCCAAACTGAAACAAGTAATAAATTTGTTAACAAAATAAATTTCTCTCAAGGACGAAAAGGGCCGAAAGAATCAAAGAACGAAAAAGGATGACGTATCTAAGGACGGAAAGGCATGGCATCGTTCTGAGTGGGATGAAGAATGATTCGGTCAAGAAAGGCTCAACCCAAGACGATTCGAGGATTGGGAAGAGAATCGTGAAGAATGAAAGAAACACTTCCAGAGCGGTTGGCCAATTATGAGATATATTTGACGGTTACGGCGCAAACTGGCGGTGACCTCCATGATCTAGCAAGTTACCAAACAGTTGCACACAAAATCTAGCAGTTGCACGCATGATCTAACAGTTGCACGCCTGATCCAACAGTTATATGTGAGCCGGGGACGTGAGGGTTAACGGCGAAACCGTTCGAGCACTTGGTGAAGCCATGCCGTATAAAAGGCTTAAGCGTAGCAAGAGTAAAAGGGGAGGAAAAAACATGACTCGAAAGAGCAAGTATTTTTAATTTCCTAGCTTGTTAATCTTTAGGGCTGTAATTTATGTGTTTGTGCCCCTTGAAGACATTTTCTTGGAATCAATTACCTCTTTCTGGGATTGTGTCTCAGGAGGTTTAAACCTTACATGCATATTAACATAAAATTATGCAAACAAAAATGAAAATCTTTTAAATTGAAAGAAATATTTAAATTAAAAATTAAATCCTAAATTGAAGTAATTTGAGGATAATCCGCTCTCATATCCACATTCTATTTTTCGTTAGCTTCAAAATGATATATAACGAATCGGAAACACAAGTTATGGGCCATGTAAAACAACTACACCAATTCATGAAATCTATACCAAAAAATAAAAAATAAAAAAAAAAATATCAGATGTTTGTATTTCGACCGACCATTTCTAATCATACAATAGGCTCTTCATGGCTTCAATCTTTACTTAAAACAAGTAGACTAGTATTCGTTTATCAAGACTAATTGATGTTGATGATGCAGTTGTTTCCATAAATTTTCATCTCGATATCTAATCAAATACACAATAAATATGATCACCCGAATTCAAATCTTCGGAAGATAATGGGTTAAAAAATTAATTTGAGCAAAATTCTTTTTTAAAAACGTAATAAAATATACATATTATTAGCAAATTATTGACTTGTGAGTGTAATAAGTTTGCCAATCAAAAGAAAGTTGAAAATAAAATTATATACGAAGGTATGCCAGGGCATGCCTAAGATTTTTGATGGGTTAATTTACTGACTATAGAGTAATTTTTTTCCCTAATTTTTAAAAAGGGGGTTTTAAGTAAGTGTTCAAAATTTAAGGATTCTCTATTTTTGAGGTCATCATCAGGTTAAAAAAAATGTTCCAAATTTAGGGTGCAATAGTTCCTGGACCTTTTATCAATTGTATACTCAAATATTATCAAGTTATTAAAAATACATAATTTTTTTAATTTTTTCATAGTTCCACCCAATAATTATATATTACATCAGCCATATACCTCTCCGTTAATAAATATTATCTATTATATATCCAAAAATTATCACGTTATTAGAAGTACTTTGTAAATTTTCACTCGTCGATGGATAAGTGAACAAAATTAAAAGAATTGTATTTTTTTTTAACGTGACGATCTTTAGATATGCGATTAATAATATTTTATTAGAAGAGGGGAATTTTTTTTTTTTTTTTTTTGAAAGTTAAATGTGCATGGTCAACAAATAACTTAAAAACTTAACTTCACCAGAAAGATACCTTCCTTGAGAAAAAGGTCAGAGAACAGAACTTAAAAAATGACCTTGCCGTGCTGAAGAGGCACATCCGAACACGTATATAACATGTGAATGGTTTAAAACACAACATTCATTTCATTGAAAAATCAACAATGACTTGTAGCTTGTTCCAGTCAAGATCTACCAAACGGCTGCCTTGAATTTTGAAGGTTCTAGACGAATTTATAAAGGATGTGATTTCCTATTAATAAAATTATTTTTTTATTATAATGAATATTAATTTTTCTTAAATTTGGAATTACTAATTTTATTTTACCTAAAATTTAGGGACCCCAACTGACCACAATGTATGGACTGTTCCTAGATCCACTCTTGTATCAATATAGACTTGTACTAATTATCCAAAAACTAACAGGATAACAAGATACTTGATCATCAAACTTTACAAAATACAAGGTTGTTTTGGTAATCACAAGAGGTATTTTTTTCTCTATAAATTCAAGCACCCACTTTAACCATTTTAAGCAACAAATCTAATTAAACTATATAAGATCAGAAAATGGGGAGGTTAGGTGTTTGTATGATTTTGTCACTATGTCTTGTAGTGGCAACTGCTTATGCCCAAAGTGATTCAAATGTAAGAGCTACTTATCATTTCTACCGTCCTGAACAAAATGGATGGGACTTGATGGCTGTGAGTGCTTTCTGCTCAACATGGGATGCCACCAAGCCTTTGGCCTGGCGCCAGAAATATGGCTGGACTGCTTTTTGTGGAAGGAATGGACCTACTGGACAAGCTGCTTGTGGAAAGTGCTTAAGCGTAAGAAATATCCATAATCAACTTTTGATGCTTACCATTAAGCAAAGTGCATAAAATGTGATATTTTCATGTAAATTTTACAAATGAATGAAACTGTATATATATTGTTTACAGGTTACAAACATTGGTACTGGAGCCAAAGAAACACAGTTAGAATTGTTGATCAGTGTGGCAATGGAGGCTTAGATTTGGATGAAGGCGTGTTCAAAAGATTAGACACTGATGGAAGAGGATATCAACAAGGCCACCTTATGGTCAACTACGAGTTTGTTAACTGTGGTGACTAAGGCACCGTCTATTTCCTTGTGGAAGTTTTATGTACTTTTAAGTAATCATACTTCTGGAGATGTAACCATCAATATATGCTTATGGGCACCAATAAATTCAAAATTAAAGCTCTACTGCTTATGCTTGTGGGCACCAATAAATTGTTATTTTTTTTAATACGTTTCAAATCTACACGTATTAGTATTATGGAGACATGACTAAACCCTAAGGATTGCCACGTTCAACTCTACCTTAGTTCTCTTTCCCCACAACTTCCTAACTCTCATCCACAATCCTCATTCCCATGATCATGACATTTTCGAAATATTTGCTTCCAGAGGCGTGAAACTCATGCCTTCATTCTTTTTCTTTTACATTTTGCCTTGAGAAAATTAAGCATCATTTTTCCTAAATGGAATTTAACTGCCCATCAACCTATCTAAATCAATTAGCGTGTGGGGGTAATCACTTGTTGGGTGGTTACTTCGGTTAGGTCATCCTGACGACTTATGTTTTGAACGTTATTAAAAAATATATAAATTTTGGAATTTTTCACCGGTCCATCCAAATATTGAAAAGTACAATAAATATTTACAATCATGTAATAAATATACCAAATGTAATTGATATATTTTTCAATTGTATATCTAGTTTTCTAATTTTTGAGTGGCCCACTAAAAAATTTGAGGATTTATATATTTTTTTCCAACGTGTCAAATATTAAATATATTATTAATAATTTCCTAAATTAAAAAAAAAAAATTAAATTGGCTAAGATTAGGTGTCACGAGTGACTTTTCAAACTTGTGCTTAACTTGCCAAAGCGTTGTGAAAATATCATTTATGCAAGGAACTTACATTATATTGTAGTTCTTTTAAAAAATAAAAAATAAAAAATTGATGTATATACTTTTTTATTGTTGGTTCTTGTCTCACAAGTCTTTACTCTTTCTTACACAACAAATTGAGAGATATATGTGGTAAAAATTCAACCGCAGAGACTATGCAAGAGAGAACAGTAACGAAACCGGAATTTTGGTGGTCCATTCCATCCGACATCTCTTTTTTCTAGTATTTTTTTTTTTTTTTGACTCGGCTCAAGCCCCAACATAGTTAATGAAATTATATTGCTGTATAATTTAAAATTAGACCACAACTATTTGAAAATATAATTTACCTCATATCCAAATATTAGATTGCTGTATATATCATTATATTAAGCAAATTTGAACACAAAATCAAAAGCAATTTTTGCTAACAGCATAAATAAATATATATATATATATATATATATATATATATATATATATGTAGTGATAATGGAATTAGAAAGCTTACAATAAAGTGGTGATGAGTGAGTTAAGCCCTTGGACACAAAACCAACCCTTGGGAGCAAAGCAGCAAAGTTGGTTGTGGAAAATGAGGCCATTTTTGTTTTTTTCTTAAATGAAAGTAAATGGATCAAAGTAGCAGCATAAATGGGGAGAAATTGAAATATATTATTATACATGTGCACAGCTGGACAGAGGGAGGAGACTCTGGAGAAATAATGTGATTATTTAATTAGTATATAATAAAAAATAAAGAATATGCAAAGTGCACCACACAAATTGGATGGATAAATTGTAACCAAATTTTCATATCCTTTTATATCTAGACAACCACTCATTATCCTCCACGTGTTTCTAGTATTTTGCTTGCTCGTCTACCATGATCCATGACAAGTCACAATGTATATATTCTTTACTAGGCACTGGCACTTCCGTCTTGACATCACACCCAATACTCTACGATTCTCAATATACCCAAAATCGGCGTACCAGAACCGGTTAAAGTCTATGACGACCTCAATCAAAGTATATTGATTGTCGTAAGCATTAGCGGTGCAAGTCTCAGGTTAAGACCAAATACATCTACCCTGATGTCGGCCTCCCATAGACACATAGTCATAATACCAATGGGATTCTGAGAGGTCTATCCAGAGCGAAGCTGTTTCCCGTACCATCGGTGAAACACAACCTCCTATAGCACTTGCATAAGTATCCAATACTTAAATATATGAGAACTATGTCGTTGTGCCCTCACAACGCGCACAAGTGCAATACTAGCCTATTCCGCATTATCGATGTCCTGTCTCGATAATACTCCGGCTAGGGATATTTAATGATTAATCCTTCGTGGACTGATACTGTCTCATATCATTCTCAATCCAGGAACTAATCATATGGACCTCTCTTCATTTATATATCTAAGGTGATCTAATCACAAATGAAGAGAGAGTGCATTTCCTTGTCACATAGTTATTTGTTACAACAACACAATGATGTACAAATAGTGACGCTATGGGTCATTTTGTCCAACAATAAGTATCCAATACTTAAATATATGAGAAATATGTCGTTAAGCTTCCATAACGCGCACAAGTGTAATACTAGTCTATTCCACATTATCAATGTCCAGCCGATAATACTTCGACTATGGATATTTAATGATTAAATCATTCGTGTATTAACATTGTATCATATCTTATTAATCCGATTTAACCATATGGACTGTTATCATTAATATATCCAAGTAATCTAATTACAATAATGATAAAATTGTAATTTCCTTTTGTCACATAGTTAATTTGTACAAAAACACAATGTCTTTTACAAATAGTGATGTTATGGGTCATAATTGTCCAACAGAGTGACCACCACCATTGGACTCGGGATGACGGCGAGCAAATTCTGATGGTAGCGGTGTGGCGGTGCGCCAGCGCATGGATGCGCGTGAAGGCCATGTGCCAACGTGTCTGGGCAGAATCTGGCGTACGATATTCCCGACGCGTTGGTTCGATCTTTTCGTGCGGTAATAGACCCCAACTCTAATTTTGTGTATTGACGTATTTTTATGCATTTTATTTACCGGTTTTGGATTATTTGAATTGTATTGAGATTTGAGTGTGAGTTATGAATTGTTGTTTTCGAATTTGTGGTTTGGTTGAGAAGTGTGATTGGGTGGTTGTTGTAGGCCCTATTAGATTGTAAATGGAAAGGCCGTGTTTTAAACGGAACCATGTCGATTTTACGTTATATTTGTGCGAGAGTTTGATTTGGTGCGTTTTACATCTCATATTTCGAGATGTTATTTTTAGGTTATTTTTGGGCGGTCTCTGGTTAGCGGTACCCGTGTGCCTCATAGAGCGTGTCAGGGTGAGCCCAAAGAGAGTTTTATAGCTGTTAGACCAACTGTATTAGCTTAACGCGTTTAGCATCGTTGTGAGATCGGTTTCACGCTTTGAACGTGGGGTTGAGGTAGGGATTCGGTACTCATCTAACTGTGGTTTTAAATTATATATATGTATATCATTATGTTATGTCTATGAAAATGATATGAAATGGGTTTTAACATTAGCCATGTTTTATGAAAATTTGAAACGGAGTGTTGGGCGGCACGACGCGACAATAATGAGTTTTATTATTTTATTTTTAAAATATATATATATATGCATGGTAGTGTAAATATAAATTGGATCAGACTTGGATCGGTAAAAAATATTAAAATTGGATACATTAAATTTGGTATATGTGGAGCCCCGTTGTGGCGCACATCTTGGTTATGATATTGCCCGTTGCAACACTTGTTTATGTGGAGCCTCGTTTTGGCCCACCTTATAGACCCCAGTTGACTTTTTACGACAACTGTTATGCGACCCCCGAGTGGCGCTATTTGGAAGGTGATGACGTATCCCTAGGTGAGAGTCTCGAACCTGTGCATGGTTTATTTATTATTATCATGTTGTGACATTTGATCATGAGGAGCCAATTCGTGGCATATGATCATTGTTATGTGGCCTCGTTATGGAACATTGATTATTCACGGCTCCTGTTTGAGGTGATCGGTTATGTGGCCCCATGTGGCACATTGTTTGTTTACAGCTCCAATGTTGGGAGTCTGGTTACGCGGTCCTATGTGGCATTTCACTCTTTTTTTTTATTTAAAAGATTTATGTGGACGAGAATGTATATTTTATTTATATTGATAAATGTATAAACTCGCATCCTCGATAATGTATAAACTCGCATCCTCGATACTGTTTTATTGGACATAAATATCTATGTATTATATTAACCATGCAGGGTTTTGGTAAAACCAATTAAGGTGAGTACATTAATCCGTACTGAGCACATGGTTTTGCTCACCCCTCAATTTAACATTTCAAATTAGACCTTTTTGCTTCGGAGCTTGTGAGTGCATTTTTGGTTTTGAAGCTTCATAGAGAGAGTGAGTTTGATTCCTCGAGAGTGTTCAGATCGTGTTGAGTAGTTTTTCTTCGTTTCGGCGGCGCTAGTGCATTCGTGGAGGTAATTTATTTATATTTGAGATTATTAAACTGTGTAGTTGTTTATGTGATGCATTGCATAATCGGACCATTATTTGAATTTTAATTATCTTTTTCACGACAGATGTTCACATTTAAACTGTGGGAATATTTTGGATATTTTCCGTGTGATTTTATATTTTCTTTTGTTTTAAAGTCCCTGTGACTTGTTTTGAAATTTTACATTTTGGTCCCTTTTGAGTTTTGACCAAGTCATGTTTTAATTCTTGACTGTTTTCTGTTGATTTTTTGACCATTTAACCAATCTTGTTATAAATTTTATTTTGTTTATTTATCCGGTTGTTATTGGCCCCGATTTTGAGTCGTGAAAAATATATACCAAATGTTTGATATATTTTTTAATTGTATACCTAATTTTCCATTTTTGAGTGGCTCGGTAAATAATTTCAGAATTTATATTTTTTTTCCTAATGTGTCAAACATAAATATATGGTTAATAATTTCCTAAATTAAAAAATAATAATAATTATATAAGATTAGATGTCAGGGGTGACTTTTCAAGTATCGTGTTTGAACTTGCCAAAGCTTTGTGAAAATATCATTTATGCAAAGAAATTGCAAGGGACTTTCATTATATTGTAGTTCCTTAAATAAATAAATAAATTGATGTATACATTTTTTATTTGTGGTTCTTGTCTCACATGTATTTACTCTTACAAAATAAATTGAGAGATATATGTGGTAAAAATTCAACCGCGAGACTGTATGCAAGAGAAAACAGTAACGGAGCCAGAATTTGGTTCAAAAATCAATGTTTGTCATTAGGGGTGGCAAAAAGAATTAGCGAATCGAATTTGTATCGAATTGTAAACAAAATATGATGATTCGTATTCGATTCGTTTATTAAACGAATCCTCATATCATGATTCGTTTATTAAACGAATCGAATACGAATATCCGTTTATTCAATTAGTCATGATATTATTTAATAAAATAATTTACCATATTTACTAAAAATATCTCACTAAATATCAAAAATATTAATTTTTCTATGGTAATTAGCTATAATTTCTCGAATTTTAATTGAAAATTAACAAGAACTAGTAAATAAAAATAATAAAACGAATGCTAAAAGAATAAACGAATCAATGAGCTTAAATTCGTATTCGATTCGTTTAATAAACGAATCGAATTGAATTGACCCATTTATTAAATGAATCTATTTTTTCAAATTCCTATTCGCTTTAAAGCGAATCGAATCGAACGAATAAACGAATCCTGACCCAAATTGCCATCCTTATTTGCCATACAGGAGAAACTACAAACTTAATGAAAATTTTATAAATTAAAAGGGACAGAATATAAAATATCTAAAATAATCGAAATTGCAATAAAACCCTTATCTTTTCTTAAAACATAGCAAACTACCTAAATATCTGAAAGATTCATCCTAAATAAATAAACAAATAAGGTATACTAATATTTTTTTTTCTTTCGGGATAGGTTTAAAAGTTTTCAAGTTCTTCCATTAATTCAACCCTTGTAAATTCAAAGGGACAAACCAGAATCTTCATCTTCTTCAATATCGGAAGCGTAAATAAAATAGAGAGACCAAATCAAACCAAACACAGCAGCAAGAATCCACCCAAGAATGTTGTTACTTAGGCCAAATGGAAGTCCTGTTCCTTCTGTGCTCATTCTCTCATCCACCAACGCCATGGCTGGTCCTGCTGCCGTGCTCGCCGCTGCCACAAGTGATGCAACCATGCTTGAGTTTGAGCTTTTGCTAATGGAAGTAGCTCGTGTCTTTTCCTCCAAGCTGCATCTCACATGTCTCCTAGTTTTTGCCATTGCTGTCTGGCCTGTAAAGCCAGCATATTCAGTCACGGAACTACGATTTTGGTGGTCCATTCGATCCGACATCTCTTTTTTCTAGTATTTTTTTTTTGACTCGGCTCAAGCCCCAACATAGTTAGTGAAATTATATTGCTGTATAATTTAAAATTAGACCACAACTATTTGAAAATATAATTTACCTCATATCCAAATATTAGATTGCTGTATATATCATTATATTAAGCAAATTTGAACACAAAATCAAAAGCATTTTTGCTAACAGCATAAATATATATATATATAATATATATATATATATATATATATATATATATATATATGTAGTGATAATGGAATTAGAAAGCTTACAATAAAGTGGTGATGAGTGAGTTAAGCCCTTGGACACAAAACCAACCCTTGGGAGCAAAGCAGCAAAGTTGGTTGTGGAAAATGAGGCCATTTTTGTTTTGTTTTTTTCTTTTTTTAAATGAAAGTAAATGGATCAAAGTAGCAGCATAAATGGATAAATGGAGAAATTGAAATATATTATTATACATGTGCACAGCTGGACAGAGGGAGGAGACTCTGGAGAAATAATGTGATTATTTAATTAGTATATAATAAAAAATAAAGAATATGCAAAGTGCACCACACAAATTGGATGGATAAATTGTAACCAAATTTTCATATCCTTTTATATCTAGACAACCACTCATTATCCTCCACGTGTTTCTAGTATTTTTCTTCAAGACAGGATTGATGTTCAGGATGAGGAGTGATATAATGAAAACATCATTCTACTTTTATTTATCGTTCAAAAGAATAAGGGAAATATGATTTTGTAGATGAAATTTTTCATTAAATATTTTTGTTACGCGATCTGCGGTACGTTATATTATGCATAGATATGGTAAATATAAAAAAATTTAAATTAATTAGGATTCTATATTTAATTATAATGTTCAAATAATGCAAATCGTTTTAATATTTTCTCAAATTAACAAACGTATCATTTATCCTATTTTATTTTATAATTTTCTATTGATAGAGAACAAATTCATTGTGTAAACTTGTATTTAACTTAATATAATTTCTGACTCTTAAACTCTCATCAATAAACATCAAGTAAAACATTAAAAAACGGAATAGTGTGAAAAGTTAGAATAGAAAGTTGATCATCAATAATAAATTATTTCCTTAATCTTCAGCAATTATTTTTTCTCATTTTCAAGTATCACAGTTTTTTTGAATTAATTTAATATTATAAAGTGATTTTAAAATTCTTAAGTGATGAGGTCATTTAAATCAATGTGTTGGTGAATTACCTAAATACAATATTATGATTAGCGGTCCTTAAGGGGCGTGGCTTGGTGGTGTAGGGTTCAGGATCTTACTTTGAGGTTCTGGGTTCGAATTCAGAGAGTGTGTTTCTTGTAAAAACCTGGGACAGACGGAGATTTTACCTACTCCGCTTAAACCCGTAATTGGTGGTTTGGCGGTGGGGTTTCCAATATATATATATATATATATATATATATATATATATTGACCCTCAAGGGGTGTGGCTTGGTGACATAGGTTTAAAATTTGATTGTTCAGTCCTACGTTCGAATTTAAAATTGCACTTCTTGTAAGAGCCTGAGGTAATTGAGAGTTTTAACTACTCCGCTTATGCCCGAGTCGGGTGATTTAGTGACTGGGTTTCCAATATTTCCAAAAAAAAAAATTTATGATTAGTTGTCATTATATAATAAAAATATAGAAATAATTTAATTTTTACCTATGAATCATCATCAATAATAAATCATTTAAATTATACAATTCAAGCTAAACATTAATAAATAATGAATGACAATTAATGGAGGTAAAAGAGTTCATGTGTTTAGGTGAACATCTTTAAATATAAGGGATATGACATAAATAACTTGAAATGAGAGAAAAAAATTTCAAGTTTTTTTACATATTTATTATTTTATAGATTTACCTAAAAAAAAGGGCATGTCTATAATACCCATAGGTATCACATACCCGGGCATGTTGGCTGTTCAGATTTAAATAAATAAATAAATAATTATGTTCTATTTTCAATTTTTTTACTGACGTCCCCAGGGTTTCAAATACCCAGGGGTATGGTAGTAATGGCAAAAAAAAAAAAATGTAGTAAGGGAAAAAGATGCTTGGGCTTTGTTGAATGGCAGCTCTTTTATTTGGATGCCTTAAAATTTGAACCCAAGTCAATTTAATTATGAAGCTGTTGGGCCAGCCCCACACCCAGACCCACTTCTCCTAGCTATGGGTTGGGTCGGACCCGGACTTTGATAAATCCGGCCCGAGTCCGGTAATTATTTTTTTGGCCGGGATCGAACGTCTTACGGGCCGGGCTTTATCCGGCCCGGTTTTTTATTAATAAAAAATTTTAATATATTTTTAATTTATTATATAAATATAAATATTTATATATAAATATAAATATATATAATATTTTTTAAGTCCGCACCGGGCCGGGCCAGTATACCATGAGTCTTGGGAGACTCATATAGACACGTAGATATTTGTTGGATAAATTCTGAACGACTCATTCAAAGATTCATGATAGATGGTACACCAACGTCAATAGAAATCTTTATGAGTCGAATAACATATTAGCTCATTTGACTTGTGATATCACTGTGGATATGTGAGATATTCTTCGTATTGATGACAATCACGTCAACGATCTCTTAATATCAGACCTCCGTCTGTTCGTCGGGTATGGACTGATACTCATGATATCCTGTGATATATCCAGAGAGGATCTGACAGTCCCGTGTACGGGATTTATGTGTCCAATTTGTGATTCTTTGAAATCTTTAACCGAGGTATGATTCAGAAACGAGCTCCGAATATTTATTGAAGAATCATAAATATGTCACGACACATGAATTGTTCTTAGCGGAGATTTGACGTTTAATCTATATCTCCGGAATAATTTGGATAACCTATGACATAGAGATTATGTATATGCAATGACTTCGACTTGGATGGTTCAACTCGATTATCTGTGGTCGTCGTAATTTGTGAGTGGATAAATTAAGGACATGTAAATGATTTTCGTGATAGATAAACTTGAACCTAAAGAGTCCCACAATATAAAGTGTACTCGTTGAGCACTTGGGCAATTAATTATGGATAATTCAGATTATTCATAATTTACACATGCATATTAAATAATGTGTATTTGTATATGACACATAATTTAGATTAGATACATATTATTAACCAATTGGATTTTGACACTTGTTAATTAATTATTAATAATGATAAAATGGAAGAATATTCTTGGAATATTATTCCATAATATATTTTGTCCTTTTGTTAATTAAATTGAATAAATTAATTAAAATGTTAATTAATTTATTTATTTAGATAAGAATAATTCTTGGAATATTCTTATTATTTGGCAAATTTTGATTTGCTGAATCATGTGTGTTTGACACATGTTTTTTTAATTAATAAAATATCAAAATAATTATATCTTTTTGGATAAGATTAAAGTGTGTCATAATCTTGGCCATGGAAATTATTTATTTTGGCTAAATATTGTGTAATTTTCGAAATTATGGTAAATTGCTATAAAAATAAAATAGTTTCATTTTGTTTAAGTTTTTATCACATTCTCATGTGTTGAGAAACCAAAGAAAAAAAGGGTTAAGGTTTATGAACAATTGATCAACACCAAGGTAGAAAGAATTTGAAAATTGGAGCTTGGAATTAAGGTAATTAAAAGTTTCCAATTTCTAATTTCTTTGTTTTTATTTCTTAAGCATGAAAATATGTATTGGATATGTATTTTGCATATCTTAGAAATATATGTATCTTGGATATGTATTTGACCAAAAAACTTGGTGTTAATTGTTTATATAACCTTAATAGTTTTCTTAATAAGCATGTGTTGTAAGATTAATTAGGGAATTAATCTCTAAATTAAAATTGTCATTCTAGAGTGATGTTACCACTCTAATATTTCCTAGAATTGTTTTTTAGGCTTTATGTTTTGGTGATTAAATTTGGTGTGAAATTAATTGGATTAATTTGTGAATAAATTGAATTTAGGCATGAAAATTGACAAATAATAAAACTGGATCAGATCTGATTTTATTATGCAAAACAGAATATTTTTCATGTAAAAATATGTTATTTGGATGATTTTGGATGTGTATTGGGTGGGGAATAAATTCCGAAAATTGTTCCGGGGCGAAAATACAAGAAAATGGTGAAATTCGTGTCGAAATGAGCTTGCCGCATCGTGGCTGTGAAACCAGCGAACTGGGCACTGTTCAGGCAGCCCAAGGGCTGACCGAACACTGCCCAAGTGACTGGGTTGGCCCGGCTCGGCTGTTGGTCAACCGTTTTGACCATTTGCCCGTTACGCCTAGTATTTGTCGAAAAAAAATTTTCGTAAAATAATTCGTCGTATTTCGAAATATATTATGTTATTAAATGTTAATAAATAATATATTTAAACTTATTTGAGTGAATTAAAAATATTTGTATTAATTAATTCGCTCGGAAAATTTTAAAATGTTGAAAAATCATTTTCGCTTTCCACCGGGCCCTTCCGCTGCGTATACCCCAACAAAATGGTATCAGAGCATCTGATCCCACATCCAAAATAATTTTTCATTCCTTAAATATTTGATATTTAATTCAATTTATTTTACACATGCTTGAGAATTAATTGTTTGGATCAATTATTTTGGATGTTTGATAGTAAAATCCCCATAATAAGGCTTTGAGTTTTGTGAGTGTATTGTACACTAATTGGTCCGTCTCGTCAATACAGATGTAAATATTTTTCCTGATACCGTGGTTGTATCTGCCAAAGCAGTGCAGCTATGGTTAATGGAAATTTATTTATACTGGTAAAACTTATTTGATAATAAACAAATTCGAACGAAAGTGTATACCGATAGATGCCAAAGCAGTGAGGTAGTGCATAAGTACCTTGGATGTGTTCATTGACGAGTAATTCCTTAAATACGCCCTATCCAATAGATGTCAAAGTAGTGAGGATCGGAAACGGTTCAGGACTTATTTTAAAGAATCACATTGGATGTGATTGATAATTGTTATCTACTTTCAAATATAATTGTGAGGTCTACTTCTTGCTATAGAATTTAATTTAATTATTAAATTCTCGTATTTTGTTTGGGGATTATCAATTTATGTAATATAATGGGAGGACATCATTATATTAAAATTCTATGATATGTTGGATGTTTTATGATATTGATGAAATTACTCTTGTCAGCTAATTCCTGTTTCTTTTTTTAAGTTTGTGATGACAGCTACTACTTCTAATTCTTTTGCACGTGTCTTGGATACGAACAAATTGACTGGTCCTGAAAATTTTAGTGAATGAGAATTGGATCTTAAGATTGTCTTGAGGTCTGAGAAGTTGGGTTATGTGCTGGATAATCTAGTACCGTTGAATATTGCTCCGGAGTCTACACCTGAAGAGAGGGAGACATTTCAAAAATGGAGAGATGATGATCTGAGAGTCAGGTCACTCATTCTCTGTACTATGTCTTCTGATCTAAAGAGGCAATATGATGATATGTCTGACTCCTTCAGTATCATAACTCAACTTCGGGAGCTATTTCTGAACCAGAAGCAAACCTTGGTGTATAGAATCTGTTGGGGTTTTTATAAGGAATTACCGGGTTAGCGCAGCGGAATGCGAAAATCAAAATTTTCCAATTTCAAAATTTTTTCTTGGATCAATTAAATAAACTTATTTATTTAATTAACTAATACCTAAAATCTGAAATTTTAACCCAAGAAATCAAATTTTCTATAATTGCCGAATTGAACCCAAAGTTTGCATTTTATTCATTTTGGTCCTTAAATTGTCATATACATATTTAAGTGATTCCAAATCAATCCCAAAATGATTTATACATGTCCAACACATCAAAATACAATTTCCAACAAAAATTCCAAAATTTTTCAAATTGTTGAACAGTCCCCAAATTTTCCAGGATTTGCAATTTGGTCCTTTTTGTTCAAAGCATGTCAAGATCAAATCCAATCAATCCCAAATTTAACATACATCATATATACATCAAATTACATCACACATATAAAAAGCCCAATTTTGGAAAAGGTTATGAACCCTAATTTTACAATTACTTCAAATTAACAAAATATACCAAATTAAACAAATTCAATACTTTAATCCAATCCTTACCACACCAAACAAGTCTCACCACCATGAAACAACTCAAGAACAATTCTAGGTTATTTATGAGTGGCTAAGCAACTCTAGAATGGCAACATCACCATCAAATGGCTAAAAGAATGCTAATGAACTAATTTCATGCATTCTTTGTTAACATACATGCTCATGTCTTTCAAACAAGTTCACAACCTTTTAAATTACATAATTAAAGAGTAGAGAAAAATATAAGCATCACAAGTTGAAGCCTAGATGCATGGAAATAATTTCTTAGTTGAAGAAAGTTGGAAATTATTACAAAATCAAAGAATTTGCTTGATGTATTTCCTTTTTTCTTCTTGTTTTCTCTCAACCTTACTTTATAATTTATTTTGTAACTTGTTGTTGTGTAATTGAAAAAATGAAAACAAAACACTTTTGTTAAACATTTTCACTTGGCCGAACAAAAAAAAAAATCAAATATTTCAATTTTTGTTTCATTTTGATTTGCCAAAGGTTACTAGTTCCAAATGATAACCTTTATCATAAAGTTAACTTTACAAGTGAACCAATCAAATCATGCCATTTCCTAACATTAACCATGGCATAAGATATTTATTTTTCAATTAATTTAATTATTTAACAATTAAATAATTAAATACAATTATCTTAAATATATGTATTATATTTACATTAAATATCTTAAATACATATATTAATTATATATGTCAAATATAATAATTTGATAATTAATTAATGTGTATTTAATAATATCAAATATTAAATACAAATACACATTAATTAGGAAATGACCATTAGGTTCTTTTCGTATGTATTTTTCGTTTAACCGTTAAACGACTTATAAATAATCAATATTATTCATAAAAAGTTACCCTAGTGCTCTAGGGGTATATTTCATTAGTGAGACTCTCTAGATTCAGGTAGATATATCCGTCATGAAATCAAATTTCGTGTCCATAATCTACCCACCTGTAAATTATGACGAACACAGATAAACTCTCTGAACCATACGGGTCGAGGTCATAACATACGTATAATCCCTCCGTCACAAGCATCCGAATTATTCCAAAGATATAGATGTAAACGTCAAATCTCTATAGATATAATCACGTCGACGTTTCTATTAGCAATCCCTTAATAACACTTAGAACTAATTTCTATAGTGTACCATGGGCCTATGGATTTAACAGATTGCTAATTCCATATTGAATAACTATGCTCTGTACACAGAACTAACAGATCCTTTCTTGATACACACAAGCTATCATGAGCATAAGTCCACACCCAACGAACATGCGGAGGTCTGATCTAAATAGATCGGTGACGTGACTGTCATCTTAGTGTGGAGGATAACTCATATATCCACAGTGGTATCTCAAGTCAAAGAATCATTATGCTCACTCAACCCGAGAAGATTCTTATTGACGTCGGTGTACCATCCATTAAGAATCTTCGGTGAGTCATTCAATATTTATCCGCTATAAATACCTATACGTCTATACGAGTCTCCAAGACCCGTGGTTCATTGATAAACCAACAGAATCCAAAATTCCAATATACGACATGCACCAGTCTCAACGGGTTTACTTTACTGACCAAGTAGTGTAAACATTGACCAATAATAGTCTAAGAATGACAATGTCATGATACAACTCAATGTCAGTTGCGACGATTTTGCAACAGTATCATAACCAATCATTCTAAGGTCTGTTACGTCTTTACCATATAAAAGAGGATGTTATATAAAAGAAACTGTTTATTTTATTCATAATAAAATATTATATTAGTATTTACAGGAAAAAACATAATAAAATTGGTGCTCAGAGCACCAACCCTAACAAAATCTCTGTGGAATTGTTCCACGCTCATTTGGCTGATGGCTAGCCAGTGAGTCCGCATGTCCTGTACATGATGGATCTCATTGAACAACTTCGAAAGTTTGATTTTTAGCTAAATGAGACATTGGCCAAAATTTTGATTCTTGGCTCACTCCCTGATTACGCCCAAAAAGTACCGATGGTTATCGCATTATAGTTGGGGTGTCGATTCCTCAGAGATATGGTTACAAGAAACTAATTCACTTAATGAAAACGTTAGCAGTAACTGAATTAAAGAAAGGTTTTAATTGGCAGTTTAGATTAAAAATTATGAAAAACACGTAGGAATTTATCAATAGAGAAAAACAACAAAGCGTCAGGAATCCCTCTTGTATCAATTCCCTATATTCAGTAATTGATTCCTTTTATTACTCAATTGAAGGTTTCACATCCGAAACCAACAATCAGAAGATATTTCAATTCAAAACATATTAAATTCTAAGATAATCGATGAATTATTTTCTCTTTGTTAACATCATACAATGTTATCTAATTTCGACAATATACCCACATGCAATACTGCATCAGAAGATCAACTCATAAAATAACATTATCAGTCACAACTGGGTTTCCCAATCACACATAGAAGAAACATGACTATTCCTATATGCAAATTGGTAAAACACAATCTCTGGGTTCATAATCAAAAGATAATAAAGAATAACAAATCATCAATTATATTAAATGTTGAAGAGTATTTAGGAATCAAAAACATGAATATAAGAACTTAATTACAAGAGTTCATCTTTAGCTTTGCCTAGAAGATTAGTCCTCCATAGAAGAAAGATATACAACTTGGATAGATCAGAGAGACATTCTGTCTGGCTTGTAGTTCTTAATTATTCTCTCTCAAATATGTGATTTCAACTCTTTGTTGTGTATTTCTTCTCCTCCTTTAGGGTTTGGACGAGCTTAGGTTTATATAGAGAAGTCCTGAAGTCCTTATATGCATAAAATATGACTGAATTAAGCTTCTAGGACTTTATCGGGGCGCCACAGCATCGGAAAGTGGCATTGCGGCACCCAACTTATGGGAGTTCTCTATGTGTAAATTTACTGAGGGCACGTCGCGATGCGTGACACAATTTCAAGATATATATTTTCTGCGTTTCTACTTTTCCCGTGTGCTTCCGATGCATTCGTAAGGTCCTAAAACAAGTACAATTGCTCCAATATCCATGTTTCATTGCTTCCTAATAATAAAACATAAAATAAACTATAATTAGGATCAAATACTTGATAATCAAGCCGAATTAGTGATGTTCAAAGTACATTTTCATGCACTTATCACAAACCCCAACCAGCTTATTGCTAGTCCCTAGCAATTCAAGCGCAAAAAGAAAATAAGAACTAAACTAAATTAAAAAGAAATAAATAAAAACTATCTAAGCCACTTCGTAGGGATCACGATTGCATTTAGCGTATGCAATGGGCCTTTAAACCCCTAGGTTGCCCTAGTGGACGAGTTATAATCTAGTAAGGGCTTATGCAAAAATAAAATAAAATAGTCCCAATAGTTACACATATTATTGTCCTCAAATAATTCATAACAATGAAATCAGAGAACCTTCAAAGCACTCAATGCAACCCAAATCCAAGTTTTTAAATAAATCATCTAAGCCAGACTCACATTGTGTGTGTGTAACGACTCCTAGGTAAGCTAACTCAATGATTTTGTTTAAAAATTAGGATCTGGTGGGTCAAACCAACCTAGATATCTCAAATGTGCTATGTTGCCTTTCTTTGCTCAGTATGGTATGATATATTTTTTTCCTTTTCAACTTTTTTTTCTTCAACTTTTTCTTTTTTTTAGCACACATACTCTTTAAGGTAGCATTTCTCTTCATGGTGGTTCTAACACTCGCCCATGGGTAGCTTCACGCTTATCGGTTATATGTGGTCTAATTTCTTTCTTTCGAGACTTTCTCCTTTTATTTTTTAACCATACCATACATCATAACACTAGCAATTCAGGATAGATATCTAAGCAAACGGTCATTCATTGACATGCAATTTCTTCAACTAGTCACTGTGTCAACTACCTAGGTTTTCACTGCTAAAAACCTATCATTAAGTGCTTAAGAGTCTAACTTAGATCAAGTACTCAAAGCATCAGATAAAAGTACATTAAAGAACTTATCATTCTAAGATTTCATCCTAAAGTAAACAGTATTCATCATTAGACATATGTTTTACCATTAAGGACTAAAAACTAACAATTTTTATTAACAGGTATTATCACTACATGTGTACACCCCCACACTTAAAACTTGCATTATCCTCAATGTAAGATAAATATAAAGAAACAAGAGTAAGGAACAACACTACCATGCATGAAGTTGATCAGACTTCTGTTGGTGAGACTTTGGTTGTGAGGGCTGTGTAGGTTGTGCCAACACCTGCATAAATACTTATGCAAATAATAAACATTCAATTAGAACACAATAAAATAAAACTAAAGTAAAGAAAATGACAAAATAAAATAAATGCATATGCAAGGGTTGTCTCCCCGCTAGCGCTAAGTTTAACGTCTTCAGCCAGACGTAACCACATAAATGGTCATGGTGGCTTCCACTGATAATTAAGATAGGAAACATAATTTTTGACAGGTTGTCGCAATTTATCTATGGATCCCCCATCATCTACTGATGATTGTAATGTTAGGTTGCACATATGGTAAAATTGGCTCAACCCCCTTTTTAACTTTCTAGGGATCATCTTCAGGTGAGCATTAACTATTCTTTTCCTCTTTTTACGGTTCTTTGGGATCAGCTCCAGTTCGGGAGGGCTAGATTCATGTTGTGTATAGGCTGTTTCCGGTGAGACTATGTCTATCATGTATGTATAATGGCACTCATTATCATCTCGTGGTTGTTTCTCAACATGAAAGATATTCACCTCTATTGTCATATTTCCAAATGATAACTTCATGAGACCGTTCCTGCAATTAATAAGGGCATTAACTGTAGCAAGAAAAGGTCTAGCTAAGATGAGAGGTATTTTTGACTCAATGTTAATCATAGTATGAGTGTCTAAAATTAGGAAATCAACAGGGTGGTAGAATTTATTAATTTGTAGTAAAACATCCTCAACTACTCCCCGCGATGTTCTGATAAAGCGGTCAGCTAACTGTAAACCACTGATGTAGGTTTAATCTCTCCAAGTCCTAGCTGCATATAAATAAAATATGGCCTAAGATTAACACTAGCACCTAAATCTAATAAAGCCTGACCAAACTCATATGTGCAAATGTGGCAAATGATAGTGGGACATCCTGGATCTTTGTATTTTGGTGGAGACCTCTGGTCAATTACTGTACTTGTTTGCTCTGTCAAGAATGCATTCTTCTTCATATAATGCTTTCTCTTCATGGTGTATAGATCCTTCAAAACCTTCGCATATGTGGGAACCTGTTTGATCACATGTAACAAAAGAAGGTTAATATTTAATTACTTTAAATATTCTAGGATCTCACCATTAGGGTCTGTAGCTCTCGCAGTAGGCCTAAGAGCTTGAGGAAAGGTACTCTAATTGGGCTCTGCACCACTTGTTCATTCTGAGGAATATTGGTTCTAATATCTTTGGGGTGACCTATAATGTTGAAGGTGTCCTGCATCCATACCTCTTTACCAATCCTAGTGATTATGACATTAACACCTTTTACATTGGATGCCTCATGATTAGCCTGTGCCATGTGTTGCCCTTGTGGATTTGGTTAAGCTTGAGATGGAAACTTTCCTTGTTCTTGCACACTCAGGACATTAGTCAAATTAGAGACTTGACTCTTAATCTCCTTATTGTTTTCAACTACCTGAGCTATCAATGACTCAAACCTTTGATTGGTTTTACTCTGGGCCTCTATAAATGCATGCACATGTCTTCTAAGGAATTCATAGGAATGGCATGTGTGTGATACGGGAGGACAGTTGACCGGCGTAAACACACACGTATAACGCAAGCGCACGTATCGTTCAAGTAGTATAAAAATATCGATCCCACGAGGACTTAATTCCTACTATTGTTATTAATTGTTGAATCTATTTATTTACAAATATCTAATTAAATGGAGAATAGAGAGATTGTTGTTTGATTGGTTGAAAGTGGTGTTGCTAAATAAATAAATAAATAAAAAGACAAAGAAAATACTAAGGAAAATAACAAAAGACACAAAGATCTAGGGTTGTGATTTATTCCAATATCATTTTAATGATGAAGTGATTATTTTATAGTTAGGTAATACAATGATTTATTAACCTGGAACACGAAATTATACGAAAACATCTGTCGATGGTCAGACACAAATACCCAGTATAACCCAATTGAACCATATTCCTATGTCAACCACATTATCTGGATTCATTAAGATTAAGTTCCAATTATGGCTACCCTCGCCCGACAGGTATATTCCTATCCTGTAAGGAAATCTATTAAAGGGTTATCTATCCTCAAGGAAGATCGTGGGTATTGAGTCTAAGGTTTTAAACTTAAAATCCCTATGTCTAGTTCATTTTAAGTTTACCTAATCAATTTTATTAATGGCCAATTAATAAAAAGCATTAAGATTAAGACTCAATAAATAAATCTTTATAATATCCAAACTATAATCTAACCCTTAAAACTGGTGATATTGAAATTCATCACAACCTTAGAAAATTAACACATAACTAGGACTAGTAAAAACATAAAATTAAAAGACATAAATTAAAAATGCTGAAAAGTAAAAGACATAAAGTAAAACTGAAAAGTAAAATAAAATAAAATAAAATGCTAAGGTAAAAGGAATTACTTTTACTACTACTAATTTAGATATCTCCCATAAAATAATATATAAACTTGTGATAAATTAACCAACCGACCAGTCTGGCGGTATCCTGATTAAGTCAAATTAAGTCCAACCAGCCATTAAGGCGGAACCAAAAATAAATTTACCAACCGACCAGTCTGGCGGTATCCGTGATTAGTCAGGTTTAAACCAGATTAAAATAAATTGTCAACCGACCAATATAGCGGTATCCTTTATTAATCAGTATTTAATTAATAAATATATTATTTTTAAGGGAGATTAATCTAAATAGTAACAGTAAAAGAATTACCTTTCACCCTAGCTGGGAAATTACTTTCTCATGAATAGTAAAAACTGTAAAAAGTAAAAAGTAAAAACTAAGTTACTATTATTACAAATGGTAATTAAAATAAATTACAAACTAAAAATAAAAACTAAAAAAATAAAAATTCTAGAGAGAGAAACTCTCTCTAGAGAGAGAAATCAAGAGAGAGAGAGGTGTCTGAAATCTGAAATTTCGCGCTGAATTTATAGGCAAAATTTTCACTGTTCGGGCATCGCGACGCCAAGGACCTCAGCGTCGCGACGCTGGATTTGTCGACGTGGCACGATGAGAAGGCGACACGTAGCAAGGCGGCTGACTGTTCACGCGACACGTGTCAAGGCGGCTTATTCTCAATTATTGTGATGACGTCATTGATGACGTCATGCTGAGGTGGCGATGATGTGGCGCTGACGTGGCGAAGACGTGGCTCTGGCGTGTTGTGCAATTGTCGGCACAATAGGATTGCGACACGTGGCGACACGTGTCACGCTGTGATTGGCTG
>SKCR01019104.1:0-44280 GCA_019454045.1 Zanthoxylum bungeanum | reverse complement strand
CTTGCAAAAAAAAAAATTGTGAAAAATATGTTGAATGGAAACTTTAGTATTGGAAAATATGTGTTTGGTAATAAACGATCGTCAATTATTTTAAAACATTAAAAAACAAATCGATGACAATTGTAATGAGTAGAGGCAGAACCAGAATCATGATTATTGATAGAGTTGCACACGGTTCAGTTACGGTTGAAAATCGTAGGTTGACGGTTCAGATTTGGCCGAACCGTAGATTTATGGTTTAGCGATTTAGTCTATGGTTCGGTTGCGATTTCTGCCAAAGCCGAACCGCAACTGTAACATTAAACTGGACAAACTGTACGGTTCAGTTCGGTTTTAAGGTTTGAAACATAATTTTTTAAATAAACAAATTTAAATTGTTTAAAATAATAAAAAAATTAAAGATTTATTAAAGAGTAAGATTAAAAGTATACATTGATAATTATTTATTGTTTTGAAAAAAAAAACTTGCACTTAATTAAACTGCATGCGTATCATCTTGAGGAGTAAATGAATCAAAGCTTACGTAGTTCTGTTACATTTTAATTTTAATAATAATTTTGTAACACCCCGCCAGAGGCAAGATGCTACCGGCAGGAGACATGATTGACCCATCTCCATAAGCTTCTGAATTTACAGAAAATTCGGCATGATGTATCCTAAAACTGGACAACCTAGATCACAGTTCAGCATCAAAATGAATCTAAGAAGACTTCAAATAAATAAAAGGACCTCAGGTCCGCACAAATCTCATCAGAATCATATCCTAAGGGCTCCGCCCACATTATCATCAACATCGTCATCAATCAAAATATTACTTAATATATATACAACCCACATGCTCAACACGACTAACAAAACAATAACCAAAATATCCTAGACTTCTTAAACCTCTATAACTTCTCACAGGACACTTGCGAGGGTGACTGCTGCTTGGGTGCTCGGCGTCTCGAGTATGACTTCCAAAGTTGTCGTGGTTGACCAATCTGGAAGCCAACCTGTAAAACTAGCAAACCGGTTTGGTGTGAGTTATAAAATCTCAGTAAGTAACAATGCAAGCATTACAAACAAAACATATAAATTAATCACACTAGAAATTTTTCAGAGTTTTCAAGTTATTACAAGTCTTAGAATTATCAACATTATATTATCATTATACTTTACCCATATCAAATTTTCATATTTACATATTGTCAATGTAGTGGCTAGAGATTCAAAGCACACAAAACATGGATTCGAAATCACAAAGTACATAACATAACATCGAAACCATTTCAATGTTGAAACATGAAGTCACATATTAATACTTATCACAGTAAATATTTTTGAAATATCATCAAATCGGTAAATCTAACAAACTTTCTTCTGTTCAGTTACAAACTATTTGTAATACCAAAACCTTTTTCTTCAATATCAACACAATCTTTTTCTAACCTTCTTTAATCCATGATAACCTTACAATAGCTTAACATTTGGGTTTCATATACATTCACACATATCGTATCACATTTCTTTTATTTACATGTAATACAATTTCAGAACCCTTACACACATGCGTACATATCAATACAACTTACCAAACACGCTTTATAACCTCTGATATTTACATCGGATTCAAATCATCCATTCATCTCACATAAGTATACATAACCCATACATATCACGAGTTCCATCACACACATACACACACTCAGACATATATACAGTCATCACGCAACCAACTAAGAAGCACACACAACAATCAATACATCAAAGATCACATCATCAAATCAAATATACAAACAGGCTCACATACCATATAACATAAACTCATCACATGATTTCTCATAAACAAGCACATACACGACAAACAATCCAAACATCATTCAAATACTCATATACATACATATACTTCAAACTTACGAATATACACCTCATTACGAAATCAAATCTCATATCCCACACAGTCCTCATATCTCTTCATTTAACGTTCGATTATATTCATTTTCAGAATTTCTATCTAGAAACTTTTAATACACTATCTTTGCCAAATAAACATATTCGACCTATACATATCTTAACATCATATGCATATACGAATACATATTCATATACTTACACATTTTCATATTCATTCACATAGACAATTTCATATCGTTACACATTCATACCTTTATGTAAATTCATACATACACATAGACATTAAGCTTATCAAACACGTCAATACATACATACATACATTAATATCATTAAACCTCTTACTTCGTATCATGATAATAACAAAAGTCATACATGTGATAGTCGTTTTACTTAACTACACATAACCTTGAACTCCTTCTCAAACTACTTCTTAACTATCTTCTATTTAACCTAACATATCAATCATCTATACATGTATATATGTATATTCATTACACGAAATCACCCATTAAGCTCTCATTGCATGAGTTACTTACCTGGCTTCGCGAGCACTCCAGGTTTTAGTCAAGTCTGCTAAAATAAATAGAGAAAAGCCGTTAGAATCATAACTTACAGAGTTCTCAACTAAACTACGATAAAATCCCGGATCTTTCCGGTATAACCAAATCAAGTCCATTTTCAATACTTTCAGTTTCAGTAACCTTAAAACATCGTTATAAATTATTTCAATTGGTCAGTTAACTTAATTTCTCGATTTACGTGTTTTTAGAAAATCTTTCGAAAAAATATCCGCAAACGCAATAGAAGGATTATGAACCCTCTGAACCTTCCCAGATCAGCTTTTAAAAAGCGGCTAAGGCGGCCGCCTCGCGACGACGGCACGTTGAGGCGGCCATTTCTTGCGATTTCTTCAATTCGGCCTCCCACTGCGCGTGAGGCTGTCGCCTCAGGCGTAGTTTTTTTTTTTTTTTTTTTACATTTTTTAAATCGAAACGACGACGTTTTGGTGCTCCAAAATATCATCGTTTCGATTTGAATATAAAAAAAAAAGCAAATTGATTTTTAGGGTTTCTTCTTTCTCTCTTTGGTTGTTTCTGCTCTCTCTCGTTGTTTTGCCTCTCTCTCGTCGTTTCTGCTCTCTCTCTCTCTCTCGGTGGCCTGTTTATGCTTTCTCTCTCTCTCTGGTCGCCAGCCTCTCTCGGCAGCCTCTCTGGTCACAAGCCTCTCTGCAAGGTAATGATCTTTCCTTGATTTGGGTATTAGGTTTCTTATTTCGGTATTAGGTTTCTTATTGATATGGGTATTAGGTTTCTTATTTGTTTCCTGGAAATCAGTGAGTATTAGGGTTTTTGATTTGAGTATTAGGGTTTTTGATTTGAGTATTAGGTTTCTTATTTGTATTTTTTAAGAATTGAATCTGATGTAAATTTTTTTAGTAAGATGTCGAATCGAACAGATCTGGCTTGGAAGTACGGGCATGAAGTTACTGGGGAAGATGGAAAGAAAGGATATAAATATATTGAATATAATTTTTGCACTAGGATAATCAAAATGGTGTGTATAGAATGAAAGAATATCTTGCGAGTATTAAAGGTAATATCGCGCCATGTATAATGGTTCCTCCAGAAGTACAATCCGAGATAAATGAATTCATAAAAAAAACATGATACAAAAAGGTTGCACAACTTTATCGAGAAGAAAGAATTGATGAATATGCCTCTCTACACCATTCATATTTTGGTAATTCACAAGAGAGTATATCAAAGAGAACCGTTAGAGGGCCAATGGATAGATTTGTGCTGAATATTAAAGAGGGAGAATTAGAGGACAATCCGATACGCCCTTCATAAGGAAGTGTTCAAGATCTTCGTGATCAGACAATACAAGATATTGGTAGATTTTTTATGAGAATGGCATTGCTTTTAATGTTGCTAATAGTCCATCATTTTCCAATATGGTACGATCAATTGGAAATTTTGGCCGTGGACTAAAACCACCGACATCATATGAGTTATCAACAACGACACTGAAAAAGGAATTAGAAAATACGAGAGAAGTTGTTGATAAAGTAAAGAAAACATGGAGCCAAACAATGGTGAGCATTATGTCAGATGAGTGGAAGGATATGAGAGGAAGACGATTGGTAAACTTCCTTATGAACAATCCGTTTGAGACTATTTTCTTAAATCTGTAGATGTTAATGATGTAGTGAAGGATGCAAATTTATTATTCAACATGCTTGATGATGTTGTTGAAGAAGTTGGTGAAGACATTGTGATTCAAGTGATTACAGATAATGCATCAAATTATAAGAAAGCATATGAACTTTTAATGGAAAAGAGGAAACGATTTTGGTGGACGCCGTGTGTGGCGCATTGTATTGATTTAATGCTTGAAGATATTGGAAAGCTACATCAACATAAAAATGCCTTGTTAAAAGCGAAAAAAGTAAACTTACATATTTTATTAAATATCTTATTATTTCACATCATAAAATCGTAATTGTTAATGTCATTTAACATGTTAGTAATGTAATTTACAATCATGGAGCGGTGTTGGCTTTAATGAGAAGTTCACAAAGAAAGATTTAGTTCGCCCCGCTCCGATAAGGTTTGCAACTGTATTCTTAACGTTAGAAAGTATGTATGGTTTGAAGCAACCCTTGCAGCAAATGTTTACTTCAAAGAGTGGAATGACATTACTTTCTCCAAGAAGTCAGAATGGAAAGATGCGAAAAAATAATTTTGAGTGATGGGTTTTGGACTTGTGTTGCTTATGCATTGAAAACAACCAAACCTCTAGTTCATGTGTTGAGGATGACAGATGGCGAGAAATTTCCTTGTATGGGATTTATATATGGTGCCATGGAAAGAGCAAAAGAGGAGATAGCAAAAAATTTGGGAAATGAGGCTGGTGCATACAAGGAGATTGGAAAATAATTGATGATATGTGTGAGTCTCAGTTGCACCGCCAATTGCATGCGGCTGCCTATTTTTTGAATCTTAATATCCAGTATGCTGACAATCCTCCTTCCAAGCATCCACAGATTAGGCGTGGGTTTATTTTATGCATGGCTAAACTGTTGCCCAATCCTGAAGATCAATATGCAACATATATACAAGCTGATACCTTTCTAAATAAGCAAAGATTATTTGGTCTCAGTATTGCTAAACACACCGTCTTCAATCGTAGTCATGGTATGTGAATTATCACTTTTGTGTTATTATTCACTATAAGATATTATATGAATTTGAAAAGTGTATATTCAATCTTATTATAGCTGAATGGTGGAGAGCATACAGCGATGAAACTCCTCAATTGCATCTTTAGCAGTAAAGATTTTAAGTCTAACAAGCTCATCATCGGGGTGTGAACGCAATTGGAATACATTTAATATGGTATTATCTAATAATAATTAATAACTTGTGAATACTTAATTTATTCAACTTATGATAATTTCAATAAATATTTTGTAGATTCATACAAAGAAGAGAAATAGATTATCCACCGAGAAATTGAACTCATTAGTGTATATAATGTACAATATGCGATTGAAACAAAAATATATGAAATACATTCATTTTAATCGGATGATGATCCTTTGATTGAGTATGAGTTGTCTTCTGATGATGAATGGGTGGCCGGAGAAAGCTTTGTGGAGAATACTTCCATTAAACAACCGAGTGGAAGTAGAGCACCTGCATAAAAAATGAGCAGAGACCAAAGTAAGTTAATATTTACAAATAATGTAATTTATATAATATAAATTAAAAAATAATACGACTTTATATTATTTGTTAGGGAAAAGAAAAGCTCCACAATTAGTGGATGAAGACAATACAAGTGAAAGAGGTTGATAAGTGCACAAAAGTGTACTTTAAACATCTCTAACTCGGCTTAATCATCATATGTTTAATCTTAATTAGAGTTTATTTTGTGCTTTGTTATTATGAGCAATGGAATATGAAGATTGGATCAATTACACATGTTTCGGGGCCTTACGGACGTATCGGAAGCACACGGGAAGAGCTGAATCACAGAATCATAGAAACCAGAAAACTGGCCGCGCGTCGCGACGCGCAAAAGTCCACAATCAAAGAGCGAAACAAGAGAAAAAAAGAGAAAAACAAGAGAGAAACAAGAGAAAAACACATCATAGAGCCACAAACACAAAATCAATGGAGGAGAACGAAGACTTCAAGGAAAACATGACGTATATCCGATCTATTCAGGCTACATCTCTTTCTTCCATGGAGAGCTAATCTCCTAGGCAAAGCTAATGATGAACTTTTGTATTTAAACTTCTTATATTCATGTTGTTGATTCTTGAATGAATTTTAAACGATTAATAAAATTGATGGTTGTTGTTCTTTATTATCTTTCTCTTTATAATCCAGAAACTTGTTTTGTCAACTCCCATATAGATCCAATCATGCTTCTTCTATGTGTGATTTGTGAAACCGGTTGTGACTGGTAAAGTTATTTTATGTGTTGGTCTATGCTGCAGTATTGCCTGAGAGTATATTGTCGACGTTAGATAGCTTGTAATGATAACTTTTATGTGCTGTTAACATAGAGAAAATAATCATTGATTACCTTATAATTTAATATTAGTAGAATTGAATATCTTTCAATTGTTGGTTTGTGATGTGAAACCTTCAGTTGCGTAATAAAAAGAATCAATAATTGAATATATGAGTTTGATACAATAGGGATTCCCGATGCTTTGCTGCTTTTCTCTACTGATATCTTTTATTCACTTTCCATAATTGTTATCTTATATTATTAATTTCATTCGTTTTCTTTATTTAAGTTATTGTTAAAGTTTTTTGTTGAGTAAATTAGTTCATGTAACCATATCTCTGAGGAATCGACACCCCAGTTATACTGCGATAACCGCAAGTTATTTTTTGGCGTAATCAGAGGTTCTTTGGAGGATGACCCATCTGATGATGAGAGAGATTTTGACCCAAGCTTCATGCCGCTAGACACAAATGATAGCTTATTTAGGGATTAATTATCAATAGTTTTTTGAACATACTATGAATTATGAAGAAATGAATGTATTTGGATTTAACATGTTTTTATTTTTCTGATATTATGATTTTAATTGTTTTTTCGATTTTCGGATCGAGGCGTCTGCCTCGCCGCCTCGAGGCGGTCCGCTTCGCGCCTTAATGGCCGGCTGCCTTGAGGCACCACCACATATTTTTAAATATTGTCCCGAATTTATCCAATCATGTTCGTAATATCATATATAACTCATAACTATCGCTAAAATCAAAACATATTATTCTACGTGAAAACTCACTTTTACGGGAAACTTACATATTCTATAGGATCGATCGAACTCATTCCGTTTTCACTCGAATTCTATCAAATGCTCATATTCAATATACTAATACTCAAACAATTCAATTCATATCAATATGATATTCTACGAAACTACTGGAAATATTCGAACATTTAACGATAAACTTGAAATTTACGGATTTCTACCGGGAGGTCTTATCGATATTTCGAGGGCATTTACGGACTCTAAAAAATCCCACGAACGCTCTGGAATCACGGAATTCTGATCGGAGATACTGTTCATCATGTGTCACTATTCATCCGAATCTTCCTCCATTGTTTCGCATGCAATCGAGCACAGATCGGAAAAGATGTCATTGTCATCTTGTAGTACTCTCAGAGAGCTTTGATTTGGTGGGTGGCTCGGGCCGTGAGACGAAGCGACGAGCCGAGATCGGGATACAAACCACCGCACACGTTCCCTATTTTTCTCGCTGCCGGCGGTGATTTGGGGCCGCCGCCAGCCACCTTCAGACAGGGGGTGGCTGGGCGCACCCCCTGGGCCATCAGCCGACCAGTGGTGACAGGCTAGCCGGCCGACGAGCCTAAGAACCAAAATGACGTTTTGAATGGAAGAGGGGTCGAGTAGGCATGTTTGGTTTCTTTTGCCCCTTTTACAATAAACAGAAACTATGAGGTATATATAGACAATTTTCGAAAATTACCACTAGGCCTCACGAATTTGCTCTTTGGTCATTCTTCATGGACCATTTCGGTAATTCTCAAAATTGAGGCCCTCCATGAGCGAATTTCAAAAAATGTTCAACATGAAAGTTGTTCGTCTCGGAAAAACGAGTCTGATGATTCAAGAATCATCTCAATTAGAGTTTATTTGAAAGTTTTATAGTTGAAACAAAAATATTTACGAGTATAACGATAAAATCAGAATTTGCGTAACCGGTTCTCGAAACACGCATTTTCCAACGCGATCAAGCTTCACTTTAAAATATTCCAAACTATTTCCCAACACATAAACTCTGATTTTCGATTACCATTTCGTTCCAAATCCTTATCTTTAATTCGGAAACATTCCAACAGTGTTTCGAAAAACTCAAGATATTACAAATTTAACTTATTTATATTTTATTCATCCTCATCGGGGAAGGTGATCCGGTTCTTAAGCCTTCTGTTCCAGTTATGTCTGTTTTATCACACAAATCTTCAAAAATTTCCGGCTGATTTATTGTTCACGATATTCCGCCCTACACCAATTGACACACTCACAAAGTGGTTCTTTACTCCCAAGTATAAGAGTGTTGAAGTAATAAAATAACCCGGTAAGTCTGGATCGATCCATATGGAATAGAGTTGGTAAAATAAAATAACAATTCGAGTCAAAATAAAAAGACTCGATTTGTTTGAAGTGATTGAAAATTTTAAATTAAATTACAACAATTAAATAAAATATTGTGGCTAGGGGATCCACTTTTAATATTTCAAATTTAGAAAAATTACTTTTTATAATATATAAATTATCATTATTACCCAGTTAATTTATTTCAGGAATTAATTATGCCAAAATATATAAAACCAGTCATAAAGGCGGTGATAACTTTTATCTATAACAAGTCCAATTAGGTACTCAATTATGCCAAATAAATAAAACAGTCATATAGGAGATATCAAAGTTTGTCAATAATTAATCCAGTTTTAAATTAAATATTAATTAGATTATAATTTATATATTATAATATAAATAAGATTAATCTATATTTTTATATTAAAAGCTTCACCCTTTACCACAACAAAATGAAATTAGCTACTCATGATTTGAATAAAAACACTCATAATTTTATTACTGAAGAAAAAGAAATTACAAGAAAGCCTGAAAAAAATAAAACACACAAAACAATCTCTTCCAAATTTTCCTGAGAATTCCCAGAAGAAAGTATAAAATTTGAAGGCTGAGCATTCTATAATTTTATAGAATAAGCTCAGCCTTTATAATTGCAATTTGCAATTGTTTAAGAAAATTGCAAATTGTAATTGTCAAAGCTGCATGCATGGAGGGGGCATCCACCGAAAGATGGATGGTGACCCTCCACCAATAAATAAATAAATATATATATATATATATATATATATATATATATTATATAACACATTTTGAAATTTTTGTCAATTTTGGTATTGAAAACCTACGAATTGGAAAAGCTTGTCAACAGAAAAGTTGTAAATATTTGAGTCTTCTTTCATCTTGAACTGGAATCGCCTCAATTCGATATCGGAGTAAAAAGTTATAGCCATAATACGAAAATTATGCAAAGTTGGAATTTTCAAAATTTTACAGTGTTAAAATGTCATTTTAAGTTTTTGGCATCAAAAATTCAAATGTCACGTCCATTTTTCTATTTATACATCCAAAGTATTATTTTACCTACATAAGAAATAAAAATCACAATAAATAAATAACCATAAATTTAATTATTATTTTACAAATGTGCTAAATTAAGGGGATTAATGAAACTATAAGTGTAAAATGATATTTTTTTTAAAAATAAATGTACATTTTTTAGTGTTCATCACCAATCGTCAAGACAAGTTTGAGATTTTAACGTTTCCGGTTTCAACCTTGATCTTCTGTCATCAAGAATATTGTTGTCCCTACTAAATGAATACTTTTCAAAAATAGTTGAGACTGGTGCTGCTAATACCTTCCTTGCAATCACAGTCAGGACTGTAATAATCCTTAACGTTTTTGTCATCAATCAAGGATAAGAAATTACTCACCAACAAAATCATTTTTGGGAAACTCAAAATTTGTTGTTAGATATGCATTAATTTTTGAATTAGTAGTGGTGATATTGGTGAACTTTGATTTTTTTTACTTTGCTACATTAACCAACTTCTACCAGCAGGAAACTTAGATTGTCCAATTGGTGCATTCATGGATTGTGTGGTATCAACTATTTAAATATTATATCTATTAATATAATCATTGTATAAATCAAGTAAAGTTTTCATACCATTATCAATAATTGAAAAAACAATCACAGTTCTTTCACCTAATAAAGTATAATAATTTTGTAAAATATTTTCCAAATCTACTATTTAAATCTTGGATAAAAATAAAAAAACAAGATTAATTTATTGTATGTCTTTAAAATAATTAAGTCATTTTGTCTTCATTGATGCAACACATTTTTTAATTATATTTGAAGGATTGTCAAAAATATTATTAGGATCATCAAATTCATTATTAAAATTATCAAAAATATTATTAAGATCTTCAAAATATTGTTAGGATCATCAAATTCGTTGCTATTATTAGGTTCGGTTACGGTTCACGGTCCGATTGTCCCGGTCAACGGTTCCGTTGAAAATGATCAACAGTCTGATTGCGGTTCGGTTACGGTTCTGAATCGCAACTGTGTGTATGTCTAATTATTGGTGGCTAAACTGTAAAAGTAGTAAAGTTTGGGTAGAATAGTTCAAAAAACTTAGGCTAATTTATAAATGTGGATTCTGTCAAAAAACCAATTGCCCAATCTATAGGGGTGAGAGTAGAGATTACAATTTCGCCCACAACCCGCAAACCCGTAAAATCTGCCCGCAATGGATATGATTTGGTAAATATTTAAGTGGATTTGGTGCGGGTTTGGTAATTAACCAAAACCCGCGGATACCCACAGCGGGTATCCGCTACCTGCAAACTTAAATTTTTTGTTTTAAAATTTTTAGGGCAGAGAAAATCCACTCATATAAAAGGAATCATATTTTGGAGTTAACTTTACCATTTTTTTGAATTTTTTCTGGTCTTGTATTAGTTTAATCTGTAGTTAATATGTAGTTACTTTTTTGGTCAACTTTATCATTTTTTAATTGCTTTTGGTCTAGTATCGTGTTTAATATCTGCGACTTCATATTGACTTCAAACAAACTCCACTGACATGTGAAGAAATTATAGATATGGACGGTTCAAGAAAATCGTTGGCAAAATGTAAGCTCCATTTTAATTGATTTTTCTATCTCCTGTAACCTTGAAGAATTAAGAATAATGTTTGTCTGTATGTGTGATTTTTGGGTTCATGATTCATTTAGGATAAATCAGGACATTTGAGATCTACACAAATGCAAAGATGAAAGAAAATGAGATGCAGAAAAAATACAAAAATACAAAAAAATAAAAAATAAAAATAAAAAATAAAAAGAAATATATATATAAAAGGATTATTATATCTACTAAATTATATTCCCCGACAACGGCGATAAAAACTTAACACGCTCAAAAAGTGATTCTTTACTCCCAAGTATAAGAGTATCGAAGTAATAAAATAACCCGGTAAGACCGGGGTCGATCCACATGAAATGGATTTAATAGGATAAAATAATAATTTGAGTGAAAATAAAAAAGTTGGATTGTTTGAAGTGATTGAAAATTTTTAATTTAAATTGCAACAATAAAATAAAATATCGGGGTTATGAGATCCACTTTTAATATTTCAAATTTAGAAATCTCACTTTTTATAATATATAAATTGTCATTATTACCCACTAATTTACTTCAGGAATTAATTATGCCAAAATATATAAAACCAACCATGAAGGTGATGATAACTTTTGTCTATAACAAGTCCAGTTAGGTACTCAATTATGCTAAATAAAATAAAACCAGCCAAGTAGGCGGTAACAAAGTTTATCAATAATTAATTCAGAATTAAATTAAATATTAATCATTAGATATAATTTATATATTATAATTAAGTGAGATTAATCTAAATTTTCATATTAAAATCTTCTCCATTTACCACAGAAAAAAGAAATTAGCTACTCATATTTTAATAAAAACACACATAATTTTATTATTGAAATAAAAGAAATTACAAGAAAGCTTTTAAAAATAAAACACACAAAAGCTAAAACTCCACAAATTTTCAGAGAAAACTATGAAATCCGGGCTGATTTTCTAAGGTGCTGAGCAAATCTATTTATAGTAGAGGTCTCAGCACCCTCTCCTCTCATTTATCATGCAATTTGTAAATTTACAAATTGCATGATTTGTGGGAAATGACATCCACCATTTCCCACCTTTCATTTTTTTTTTCTTCTTGTTTTTTTGCTTTAATAATTATATAATACACTTTGGATTTTTCATCAATTTTGACATTGAAACTTCAGAATTAGAAAATCTTGTCAATAACGAAGTTGTAGATATTTGAGTTTTCTTTCATCTGGAACTGTAATCACCTCAATCCGATATCGGAGTAAAACATTATGGCCAAAATATGAAAATTTCACAAGATTGAAATTTCCGAAATTTGTATATTGTTAGAACTCCATTTCAAGTTTTTGGCCTCCAAAATCCAAACCTAAAACCAATTTCCTAGTTATGCATCCAAAATATTATTTCACCTGCATAAGAAATAAAAATCACAATAAAGTATATAAACATAAATTTAATTATTATTATTTTATAATATGCTAAATTAGAGGGATGAATGAAACTACAAATGTAAAATGATTAATTTTTCTTTTAATAAATGTGCACTTTTTAGTGTTCATCATTTGTTAATGGCAAACCCGTACTAAACCCTACTTACTGCCATCCCTAGGTGAGAGGCCCAGAGTCACTGTTAACGCATGCATTAATAATACTGAATGATTAAAATTTAATTACATATAAATTTTTATTCAATGACTATCAATCACAATTTATATAAAAAAAATCACTATAAAATTCAAATCATCATCGAATCCAAATCCGTAAAAGTGTTATAAATAAATATTATATAATTGTGTTGCTATATATTTATTATTAATATTTTCAAATTTGTATAATGTTTTGTTTTTTTATTATGTCCAAGGACCGCTCTAAATTATCTTAGATTTTATAAGACCCTAGGATATTTCTTAAAATATGGCTCATGCGGATAAAAGATAAAAATTATATAATCATATTATATATTAAAAATTGAAATTTTTTTAAATTCGAAGAGCATAATTTTAGATCAAATTTATGACTCATCCAACCGTTTATGTTGACTCTACATGGGAGCACTACTGGCTATGTCATTAATCACTGCCAATAATCCACTACTTTCAATGTATACTCGTGTTCTTTCACTTTTTTATTATTATGATTATTATAAGTCAATTTTTCATCTAAATAAATAGGTCCCAGAACACCATATATCTTATTTTCACTCAAATTTTTAATCAACCGCTAGAATTTTGATGTAACTCTAAGCTTTATCTCTATCTTACTTCTAGTTAAAAGCAGTGTTATTAAAACCGGATCAGATTGGTTGGTTGAAATGGTCGAATCGAGAATCGATTGTAATTTGCTCTGGCCAAACATTAAAATCGATTCTGGAAAACCAATTAAAATCGACGAATATATTCAATTTTTTTTTTTAAAAAAATAAAACAAAAAAATAAACTTAATATTTTTTTAATTTTTATTAAAAAAATTATTTATACTATTAGCTGATTCTATTTATTTTTTGAAATGATTCAATCTATTAAAAAATGATATATTAATACTGGATCAAATTGTTGTTGTTGTTGTTATTGTTATTATTATATAAAATAGATGATTATATCAAGTTAGGAGAGTTAGTAAGTCTTACCGTTTGAGACAATGGTGGAAATATGTGTGAGTTACAGTGGTGAATAATTTTTTAAATACCGTGGACGTTAAATCAACGGGTCATATCTTTGAGAATACATGATGAAGCCAACCACCATCTTCACGCACCAGCCGCAACCCGCAACCACCATCTTCACAATTCATCCTAGCCCCGCAACCACCATATTCATGTTCGTTATTTGATTAGTTTTTAGTATGAATGATTGGATGTTGACTTGACTGTGAATCAATTGAGTGTGAATCAATGGGTGTGAGTAGTTTTTTGAGTGTGATTTATGAATCAATTGGATGTGAGTAGTTTTTTAGTGTGATTTGTGAATCAATTGAGTGTGAATCAATATTGATATTCAGTTATTTGATTAGTTTTTTTGGCTTATTGTGGATCTCAGGTCCGGATCCAGATATACCCAGAATAGATGTATTTTTTTCGGATCCACTTCCGGACCCGGTCCGCCTCAGTGCGTGCGGATCCGGATCCGGATTTTGCCATCCCACTTATGATGAGTTGGTAAAAGGCTTGTCTTATAGAAATGGACAAATTGTATCCTTAGAAAGGAAAATTGTAAAAATACAGGGATCCAAACGGTAAAATCCCATTTGGTTAAAATGAAAAAGAAAGATAAAAAAAAACCAATCGATTTATCCGGCTTTAAGCATCGTCCGTTTCAAAAACAATCCGCAATTTTAGACTTTATACAACTCTTTAATTTTATTTTTATCTGTCTTTAAAATCGTATTAATTTTTATTTAAAAAATAAAAAAAAAAAAAAGAGGAGATACGGTGATCAAGAAACTTTCAATTTTCGATCTTTTTCCCTCGAGCGGGATGGCGGGGCAGAGTTTGGTATCCTCACCACCGTCGCTGACGCAGCGTCGGCAACCGCTTCTGGCAAAAAATGGTCAAGAAAAGAAGGGAAAGAAGTTCGGAGAGATGGCCGGAGGCACGACGGCGGAGTGCACGGCGGTGTGCTGCTGCTTCCCCTGCACGGTGGTGAATGTCCTTGTACTGGCCGTGTACAAGGTGCCGGCGGGGCTCTGCAAGAAGGCGTGGAGGAAGCAGAGGAAACGGCAGCGTATTGCGAAGAGGAAACAGGTGGGTGGGCTCTTGTTGGGCCCCACCACTGGTGGGCCCAATGCAGAGGAGAAGGTGGCCCAGACGGAGGAATTGTTGTTGGCGGCAAACGCCGAGGAGAATGACAAGGCCGCTGACTTGGAGAAGGAGATGTGGGACCGCTTTCATGGCGGTGGGTTTTGGAGGAGTCCTTCTCAGAAAGATTATGAAACGACGCCGTCTTCCACCTAAAAAAAATTTAGTAAAATAAATAAATAAATAAATAAAACTGTTAAACTGTATCAAAATTGCACGTTCAAAAACTGCTCAGTTAGAGGAACTTTGATAGGGTAAGGTCAGGTGCAGAGTTTGTTTTGTATAGAAGAAAATCTATCCATCAAATTTGGATCATATTTTTTCAATGTTTTTGAGGTTCAAATGTTTAATTACATGAATATATACCAAATATATATCTTTTTTTTTTTTTTTTTCTGCTTTAATTTTTATATATCTATGCAATTCTAATCTCGGTTTCTTTCTGGAATTGCATTCATTTGAATTTAGATTAAAAAAATTAGATCAAGAGATGATCAGTAACTCTTAATTATTATACATTTAATATCAAAATTGAGTGTTATAGGTAATTTGTTTGTGTTTCTTTTGGGAAACTGTTATGTTTATGGTTTTTTTTTTTTTTTTTAAAAAAATTCTTTATATTTTAATATTTTATTATATATTTTTCAATATTTTTTTACCACTCCTTTGCATTGCATATCTCATAATATTGGTTTCCATCAAAATTTCCAACAAAAAAAATTCACAAATCTTAATCCTTATCCTATCCATTTAAAAATGACAGATGATCAAATTTATAAAGTAAAATTATAATTAAACTACAAACTTCAACATTACCCAAAAACAAATTACACACAAATACTCCGTTCATCAAAATAAATCATACTGGAACAAACTCTATCATGCGTGTGTGTTACACGCGTGGGGAAAGTCCCGAAATGACGTGATTTAGTGGTGTAGAGTTAAAGATCTCACATTGGGGTTATGGGTTTGAATTTAGGAAGTGTTTTTCTTGTAAAAATCTGAGACAATTGGAGATTTTACATGTTCCGTTTAAGTCCGAAATGGATGATTTGAGAACGGAATTTACAAAATTTCCAAAAAAAAAAAAAAAAATATGTGTGGGACCTTTTAGTACGTCTAAGTTAAATGTGAATGCGGCAGTGAAGAGACCCCCTGCTGGTGCATCATGAGACTGGGTTATGGCCTGTGATTATAGAGATTGATGCCATGAACCTTATCAATCAAAAAAAACAAAAAAACAAAAAAAAAAAAAACAAAAAAACAAAACTCCATTGAGGTATCTCAGAAATTTAGCATTGATAAAATAAATAAACGTTATCTGGCGTGCGAATAATGTAGCTCATGAATTTAGCTTTACGATGTTGATCATTTTATTTTTTGGATGCAAGATTATCTACCAGAGTTGAATTCTGTTTTGTAATTTTTTTCTATTATGAATGATTTTCTCTTTCAAAAAAAAAATATTCAATATAAATCATAAACTAAAAATTTACAATATCAAAACAATACACAAAATCTATCAATCCAAAATAAAAATTATCCAATGTAACCATAAAAATACAAAAGCTCATCAAAAGTTTTCTTTAAAAAATAAAAATAAAAATTATATCATCACAAGATAACACAGGTTAAGGTTTGAATCATAAGTTCTTCTTTCTAGAGTCTGAATTACAACTCTTAACAAAATTTTAAAACTAATAATAGAAAAAAAAATTGAAGTTCGAAGGATTAATTGATTTTGTACCATGCAGCCACAATGTCAAATTTCATTTACTTAGGTACCTAAGAAGTGATAATTCCTGAGTAGATTTCACTTATGGAATAAATTTGGACACCAAAACAATGGAAACATTTGCAAGAAATATTATTAAGTTCATATTGAGAAAAACGGAACACTGAAAGATATATATAGGGAAGAAATCTGTATGCAAATCAATACTGCTTATCTGATGAATATCCAACTCACAATCTCACACCACTAAACCCCAATGATCATAATTAGAAACGTATTTCAAATCCCACCTCATCCTCTTGTGATCTAAATTAGTAATAATACTTTTTATAAAATTTGTTTCTACACTTTTATACAGTGTGTAGTGAACCACAATGATGTAGATAAAAAATTGAGTAATAAATCTTGTAGATATATTATTAATTCCTCTAATTTTCATCTTTATTCTCATTTATCAATTCATTACAATGTTGAGTGATGAGCTACCAATATGCATATAATTATTCGCCCCTTTAATTTAATATTATGTGAGTTATCTCGAGTTTTATGAGCGGTTTGATGTGTTTTGGGTCTATTTTGCAGGTTAAAATATTATTGAGATTTAATGAAATTAACAAGGGATAAAAACGATAAAATACGGAGCAAATTGGGACAAATTTGGAGTCAAAATGCACGTCATGATACTGGATTGCACGTCGAGACGCGCGCAAGTTCGCAAAACGTGCAAAGAGTGTAGCGTGTAGTGCGTCGCGACGCGCCGATGGTGCGCGTTTTTAAGTGGAAAACACACTCATAGACCTCCTATATAAGCAACAACTCATCACAAAACCTAGAAGAAAGTCTCACAACATATTTTGAAGCCTTCAAAAGAGATTTTTGAGAGAAGACAAAGTACACCAAGCGAGCACATCATAAAAACTCAACGGCAAGGAGCGAAAAACTCCCGATCTCGACAGAGTTTATTCTTTCCTTTGCTTTCATAATGTTTTGTTTATTGTTGAATAACTATTCATAGTTTTTAAGTAGGTGTAGTAACTAAACCTCTAATTTGAGGTTGTGATGAAACCTAATATTTTGAATTTATAATTGATTATCTTTATATTATGTGTGATGTTTTGGCTTATTTATTGGATCTTGCTCTTAATGCTTCATGTTGCATGATCACCAATAGGATTGATGTGGTAAATTTAATTGAACTTGACAAAGAAATTTTAGGTTTATCTTTAAATTCAATAGCACACGATCTCTTCTTAGGGATTTCTCTACATGATAGAAATATACCTATAGGGCGGGTGTAGTCATAATTGGAACTTGATCTTAATGAATTTGGGGTTATTTAGTTAACATATAAATGTAGTTAATTAATTTACTCTGAATATTTGCACATGACCATCGAAAGAGTATTGTGGATATCTTAGGTTAATAAGTCAATTTATTACACGAGTATAGGAAAACCAATTCATCTTTAGAATAATATTGGGTGGATTCACAACATTAGATGTCTTCCTCTCATTGATTACATTTAGAATCTTTCATAATTATATTACTTTCTTTAGCTTTAATTTAAATTCAATTCAAAAATCATATTTAATTTTAATTAGATACTTGTAGGTAGTTAGTCTTAATAATTATTAACATAGGTGATAAGTTCTCGTAAGATCGATAATTTTTATACTACTTGAGTGATACATGCGCTTGGATAATATGTGAAAATCTCGATCATTGAGTTTTATTAATAATTAATTCTTAGGCTGACTTTTTCTTATGGCGAAACCATGATTTCAGTTCAAGGGAGAGAATTAATTAGAAACTACGAACTCGTTGTGGAGGTAAGACTAAAACATCTGGATACAGAGGGCCACATGTTAACTTTCAAGAAAATAGGCTAATAGGACCATTATCCTCCATTAATGTTTTCTGGTGGTGTGGTTCACCCAATGACTTTGTATATAACTTTTAGAACTGTATCGGTGATTTAAAAAGTTTAATTAGTTATTGATTCGATCATTTAAATTATTTCGAAAAAATCAATAGAACTAGTTGATGTTAAAAATAATTAAAAATAATTAAAAATAAAAAAAATATTTTTTTTCTTAATTTTAAAAATAAAAAATAGAATGGTTCGTCTATTTTGACCTATTTTTAAGATTTGATCGGACCAGACTCACAATCGGTTCCCGATTCGATCGATTGAAGCAACCGATCTAGTCTGATTTTAATAACTATGATAACATCTCAGAGAGAATATTCGGCCTAGTTTGTGAGTTTTGGATTCTACTAAAAAAACATATATGTTTTGGGTTGTAAAATCTAATAATAAAAACGTGAGGGTTGTGTATCCAAAAACAATATTTATTTGCGCTCAAACTGTTATAATTGCTCACAGAACCTAATTTGTAGATGAATTTGTTTTCATTTAGATTATGTATACGTCAACTCTCACAAAGGTGTATTTTTTAAGGTGGAGATTGTAAACAAATTAAGAGGATTTGTTTAGTTTTATAAGCATTATGTTCTCCTAATTAAGTAGATTTGTTTTGGTATTTGAGTTACAAAATCAGAATAACAAAACTATCAATCAGTACATCTTATATAATAAATTGATGATTTATTTTGTTCGTAATCTAATTAGAAGGGTTTTTTAGGTGCGGTTCAGCTGACTATAAACATGTTTGTGCCTGAGATCACCCATATGAGGTTGATTTTTAGTGGATTAGATTTATTATCCACAACTTAAAGAACAAAAAATGAAGAATATTGATCATTTAATTAAAAAAAAATGGTGAGTCTTGTAGATCTCAGAGTAACTGGACAAGTATGTAGACAACATTAAATGAAGATACCAAGGATTCCGTTCGTGCTACTTTCTTATTTGGGTTCGAACACTCAACGTTGGGGTATCATTTGATATTTCGTTCAAACAAAAGCTTCTAGAGAGTACTTGTTCGAGTCACGTTTTTCGTCACGTTCGAAGGAAAATGATCAGAGGCTTCACGTTCGACTTGCGTTCGTTATTACGTTCGAATGGTTTTGCGGACCTACTCGCGTCGTCATGCATTCTTGTGGTGTTCGAACGCCCGTGTGTAACTAGATTATTTTGGACGCGTTTTGAAGCCAATTTGAGACCAAGAAAACCCTACTTATAAGAAGAAACACATAGCTACTTTACCCAGGGTGGAAACACATTATTTGGAGCCCTAATATCTCTTGTTTCCTCCCTCTTGTGAAATCACCTTAAAGACTTAATTGATTCCATTGTTTTCTTTCTTTTGGTGAGATTGTTATTTGGTAACCATCAACACAAAATACAACATTTACCTAATACCCTAATCATTCAGAGTTTTGAGGAGGTGATGAAGGTTGGAGTTTCGGCATCGCAAGTTTACAGATTGGATTCACTTAGAGACTTCAGATGTTCTGAAGAATGTCGTTTGGTGCGGGATCAGGGAGTTCTTCGAGTTATTATAGTATAGAGGTATTCGAGTCGGTGAAATTGTCACCATATGTCTTATACCATCGCTGTAAGTTTTATTTATTACAATGGATTCGGGTGGTAGCCTATACTCGAAGTGATTTTTTACTCTGGAGAGTTTTTTAGTCCGTCAATAAAATCTCTATATTAATTGCTCATTTACGTTTTGCTCTTTAATTATTGCTTTGATTGAAACTGTGGCAATTGATTAGAATTAAGGTTGCTTGTTGATTCAAAGCATTTAGAAAGAATAGTTGATTGATTAATTTCACAAAAGATTAGAGCCTTAGGTCAACTTCGATTTTTCACAAAATATTTAAGTAGGCTTGGATTATAGGTGTCTCTTATGTGCACCATTTATTTTGAAAATTGGATTTCTTACTGTTTTGCCGGAGGATACTCTTAACATAATACTACTCATGCACGCTAATAACATCAAATGCCTCAATTTTTCAAACTTAAAACAAAGACTGTCCACTCCAGCTCCATTCATTTCTCGTAAAATTCTTAAGAGATTCTTCAAGTATATCCTTATTAAATCATCCATATCTTGTAATATCTTCTTGTTGCCCAAAACAATGTTTCTTTGTTTTTCTGTCTTTAATTCTTTAAAAAAATCTTGATCACTTTTAAAACAATTTAATTAATCATTAATGAGGATCCTGAGTTGTCTTGACGTGAGTTTTTAAAATAGAAAATTTACAGATAAATGATAGAAAAAATATAAAAATTATATTATACACTTAAAAAATGAAATTTTTTAGATCTGTAATATAATTTTGGGCCAAATCCCAACCAACCGCCTGCGTCAATTGTCCTGCTGCCTTTATCCGTGAGTTCCAAAGTCGTCACTCTCTCCCACTCCCAGTTACTTATTTAGCCTGTGTATAAATTAACATTGTTACATTTTCTTGGCCAAATGAATCTAATTGTCTTGCAATAACAGTCTCATTGTTGGGCAAGCATGATTGTTTTAGCCTTCTTCATTTATTTTTGGGACATATTTTGAGCAACAATACATGCAATATTAAGATGATTGTTATAGCCATTTTGTGTTCATCCTTGGCCAGTTTCCTAATTTGGGTAGCTATACACTTGATGAAACGTCCTTCTACTCAGAGCTCATCACTCGATAACCATGCTATTACAATTGCTTTTTTTGAGATCTTTTTAAGCATTGTCACTTCAATTTGCTTCTTAGTATTTGCAGTACTGGCCTGCTCCATGATCATGTACCAGAAAGTTAGTTATCAGAACGGTATTGTTCCTCCATCACCGCCGGCAAATAATAAGATTGTGCCCGATTAGGACTTTGCCAATGAGGAAGATCCATCTTTGGATTAAATTCAGATCAATAAATTTCACAATTCTGTTAAGAATTCTCTCTCTAATTGTACTTTCTAATTCGTTGTTTCTAAGGATCCTTCTTCACACATTTTGATTTAGGATTTGGACTACTCGATGATATGACATTTCTGATCCTCCCTATGAGTTCAAACCCTAGATATTTTACTTCTAAAATAAGAGATTTTACCGACTCAAAGTGAGATTTTTTTCTATATATAATCTCAATCATGCCTACATGGAGATAATTTGTTTGATCTTGACTTCTAAAAGGCAAGGCCTAAATGGATTAGGAGATGGCTAAAGATTCCTATTTCAACATGCCTACATGGAGATGGAACTCAAGTCAAAGACCAAATCCATTACGGATTCAGTCCAGAGACCTTAATCATGTGGGACAGCCTTATAAATGCCCTCCCTACAAACCAATATCATTCATGGATTAGAATGGAATAGATTTGTGTTGCTAAGAAGCCAATGAGTGGAGCTCAAAAAATACGGATCTCCTACATAATTTTCTCTCTCTTTATATATATATATATATATATGTAATCGTTAAACATTAGTCATCTAAAGTTGTAGATCCAAGACTATTTGGTCCTGATAGTGTAATATGTGACATATGCCCTATTTAGGAAGATGTGCTTCCAGAATGTTAATGATGATGGTGGGAAAGCAGTGGTTCACATTGAAAGTAACATCTGTCAGCCTCCATAGGTCGTGTAGTGATGGAGCAGTTGAAGGGCATAGCCACCATAGGTCATCACAAGCCGCCATAGGCCGGTATAGTAGCAAAGGAATGAGCTAATTTGATTGGCTGGATTATGGGTGGTTGGGGGTGACGGTAACTATAATGATGACCTTGTGACATCAGTTGACATCATGGTTGGTGGAACAACATCTTTTGATTGAAGTCACAAATTTAAGGGTTAATAATTTTTACTTTCACTACTTGAAAAGATTTAGAACGCAAGAACTAGAGATAGAAATAGAAAGCTTGCCAGTTATCATACCACTTGAGAGAATTATAACAAGTTTGTATAAGACCAGATGTGTTTTCTCACTTTGTGAGTTTATTTCCTCGTTTGTATCTTGGGTCGGTCAAGAATCGGGTTATAAACGACGTCATTGGTGGAATAGGCAAAGTTGGTTACTAAAACTCTGCCCACTTGTATTCCATTAAGGAGAGGAGTGAAAACTTAAAATATACTGTAGACTTTTTTGTTCTCTGCCACCTTTGAACTCTTTCATATAGGAAATTATTATAAATTAGTTACGGTAATTTAATTTATTGAATTATGTCAGTATTAAACGAATTGAAAATTAAGATTCATCAATTCATCTTACCACATCTACTTCTATGTACAACTAGTAAGGAAATTTTTTATAAGTTTTTCTTTTACTTTTCTTCTAAGTTGATCTTTGTCAAAACTATGAAATCTCTCATTACGCTTTTACATACTTGTAATCGGAATGAAATGAAATTGAAATAGGATTGAATCAGAATCAGAATCAGAATCAGAATAAGTTATTTATTTAACTGTAAGAATCGTAATAGGAATGAATTGTTAATAAGTTACAAAATACTCTTAGTTATAATTATATTTTATTTATTAATTATTAATGTATTAAATTACTAAGTATTAATTTATTCTTTTATTAAAATATTATCAAATGTTATTTTTATTAATTATTGATTAATTGTATTTATTATTTATAAATTATGTATTAATTAATTATTACTTTATTAATTATTAATTAATTATTAATGTATTAAAATATTAAATATTAAATATTAAATATTAATTTATTCTTTTATTAAATTATTCTTTTATTAAAATATTAAATATTATTTTATTATTAATTATTGATTAATTTGATTTATCAGTTATAAATTAATTATAACTTAATTAATTAATTAATTATTATTGTATTAAATTACTAAATATTAATTTACTCATTTGTCATTCTCCATGTACCATTTCTGAAGTGACTATCATAGCCCTATTTGTCAAGGGCTATCCCTGACAGTACATTCAGCCGAAGTCCTGGAACATGCAAGACATCCTTTAAAGTTAATGTATACCCGATATTTGTTCGCAATTGAATATCACTAATTCCAGTTATCCTAGAGGAATTGATACTTCTCATATTCAATGAACCAAAGTTTCATACTTTGTATGTTTTGAAGAAATCTCTACTAGAAGTGACACGGTAGGATGCTGCAGTATCTACCACTCACTCAACATCTTTGGCTGCGGTGTGAGGGCGTGTCTCTTCCAGCATGGAGCATATCTCTACATCTTCTTAGAAAATTACTAGTGTCTCTCATTCGTTATTCTTCGGCTGGTGATTGCCTTGGTCATGCTCTAGTTGTAATTTTCAACAATTCTTCTTTAAGTTGCCTTATATACGGTAACATTTATAGGTAAGCATCATTCTATCTGAGGATATACCTCTAGTTGTGCTTCTGACTGTGCCTCTTTCTCTTCCTCGAATCTCCGTAACGAAGGCTTCTGTCTGTTCTGAGCCAACGTCATTTCTCCTGGACTCCTTATTCGAGATGGCATCTTTACCATAGGCATGGTAAGTTCGACTCCTAAAGTGGAATTGCTAAGAGTAACCACCAATGTCTCTCAGCTATCAAGAATAGAACTAAGTAGTATGGGGACTTGTACTTCATCTCTCAGTTGCATGTCTAGTGCATACAGCTGATTCACCAGGCTATAGAACTCATTGGTGTGTCCTGCTACGGAAGTTCCACTCCGTATCTTCAAATTCACCAAACGCCTCATTAACAGAGCTTTATCCCAAGCTGTCTTAGCTTGGTATATGCCTTCCAATTTTATTCATATTTCGTAAGCATCTGTGTCTTGTGCTACATGGTGGAAGACACTGTGGCTGATCCACTGTCTAATATGACCCAGAGTTCTATTGTTGAGTTTATTCCAGTCATTCTCTTTGACAGAATCTGGTCTCACTCATTTCATCTCGATCATATCAAATAGATATTTGCAGTGAAAATAATCTATCATTTGAGGTCTCCAGATGTAGTAATTGGTTGTTGTCAGCTTGATCATCGCACCAGAAAAGGAATCTTCCATTTCCATTTTAAGTTTAAAGTTTAAAATGAAAATAGGATAAAATCGGGACTGATTTTTAAAAATTAGAGGTCACAGTTATTTCCTGAACGATAAAAATGGTGGATTCGACTCTTCACTGGTCCAAATCTGACTCAGAGGTCGATTTATAAATTTATAAAACTTCTGAGGCTAAAATATAAATTTTAGAGACTTCACGAGGCTCAATGAAATTTACCAGGTATGATGACATTCCTGACACGTGGCAGATGATGTGGCTGCTGACTGGACTGGAATTGCTGATGTGGTAGATGATTGTACTGGAAATCTGACATGACTGCTAATGTGGTTGTTGATTGGACCGAATACACTAATGTGGCTGTTGACTGTATCAGAAATGTTGAGGTGTCTGCTGACTGTACCAGATCTGATGATGTGGCTCTGACGTATCTGATGATTATGTCGGAACTGCTGACGTGGCTGATGACTGTACCGGAACGGCTGATGTGGCTGACACGTGTGTCGTCTTCAACCTTTGAAGTGCATGACGGCACGTGTGGGCATGTGGAGCTGCTTCTACCTAGCGCGTGCGTGCTCGTCCGGCCTGTGTTTGGTCACCAGAAAATACAACTGCGCTCGTCTCGATGTGAACAAGCTAATGGTATACTCAAAATTAATTTTTGAGAAATTTTCTGAAACTCAAATTTTCCGCACCGAGTTTCGTTTTCATCTCCGAGATCCCCAACATATAACCTGTCTCTGATACCACTTGTTGTTATTCTATGATCACTAAAGAGTATTTTAGTGAGGAAAAAATTGAATTATATTATTACAAGAATAAAATTCACAAAATGTTTAAACTTTACAAAAAAAACTTACTCTCTACCTACACTCTCTAAGCTCTCTTACTTGGAGCTTATTGTTGGGGATTATTTGAGCTCTAAAATGAGCTCACTATTTATAGTGAAACTCAAGCTCACTATTACAGCAAACTAATAAATGCACTTAAAGCAAACTTGAAGTTTTGCTCCACAATGTTGGACAATTATGACCCATAGCGTCACTATTTGTACAGATCACGGTGTTGTTGTACAAATTAACTATGTGACAAAGGAGATTGCACTCTTATCATTTGTGATTAGATCACCTAGATGTATAAATGATGAGAGGTCCATATGATTTGTTCCTGGATTGAGAATGATATGAGACAGTATCAGTCCACGAAGGATAAATCATTAAATATCCCTAGTCAGAGTATTATCGAGATTGGACATCGATAAATATGTAAAAGACTAGTATTACACTTGTGCGCGTTGTGAGGGCACAACGACATAGTTCTCATATATTTGGGTATATGATACTCATGCAAGTGTAATATGAGGTTGTGTTTTACCGATGGTACGGGAAACAGCTTCGCTCTGGATAGACCCCCTCGGAATTCCATTAGTAGTATGACTATGTGTCTATGGAAATCCGAAATCAGGGTATGTGTATTTGGTCTTAACCTGAGACTTGCACCGCCAATACTTGCGCAATCAATATACTTTGGTTGCGGTCGTCCAGGGCTTTAACAGGTTCTGTGTACGCCAATGCTGGGTATATTGAGAATCGTAGTGTGTTGGGTGTGATGTCAAGATGGAAGTGTCACTCCAGTCATATGGAGATTATGGTCACGTAGGATACGGTACTAGTACTCTTAAGTACTGCAGTCATCGGGATAAAATGACAAGGTCATGTTTATCCGATTATAGAGACTAGTTACCAGACATCCGACATGTGCTTCGTACGGGGCAGACACAATTCCAGCCCCAGGCCTAGCACGTGATCATCCGATACTGGACAGAAATACGCAATACTATGTATACTACGCCTAATATAGATCCTTTAATTCTGTAAGGATATTTCCGGAGAATTGGGTAGGCATGGCGCTTTACTAGAGGCCAACATTGTCTTGTAAATCGGTAAAACGTAGTACTTGGTACTTACGTGTTCGGATAGTCCGACAACCGAATTTACTGCCAACATATCCGGGGATCTCATGGGTCGCTTCCCGAAGATTCACCGATGACGTATGACTCGCACTCTAAATTAATCTGGGATTAATTAGAAGAGAGAGAAAATTAATCTGTGATTAATTGCGGAGATATTTTATCTGGGATAAAATATCATTTAAAGAGAGATAACGGTTAATTTGGAATTAATCGATTAATTAATATATTTGATATATTAAACGAAATTGGATTTCGACGCGGAATTAAAATTAGATTTTAATTCGGGCGAACGAATTAATTTAGAATTAATTTGTTAGCGACGTGAATAGTGATTTCGCTAGGCGTAATTATTTAATTACGACGCAACGAAAAATTCGTTAATTTGGAATTAGCGAACCCGAGCCCGAGATTGTTTGCGAGCGCATTTGCATTTCGAATTCGAGTGCGGCACGCAAGTCAAATCAAGCGTCAAATCATTAGTCGCATCAAGCGTCAAATCTTTTGTCACTTTGAGTGATGTGACTTGACAACTTGATTGAGTGATGTGACTTGATGGTAGTTGATGGAAGAGTGCTTAACACTCAATTGTGATGTTTGAAAGACATATACAAATATTTTAATATTTGGTATTTGATTTTCAAATTATTGGTATATGTTTTTAGAAAACAAATACACAAATCACTTTTACACATTTTCATCTCTCATTCTCTCTTTCTTTCTACAACTCACGCCCATGGTGGGCAAAATGCTTACTGGTTTTTGTCTAAAAACCGTGAGCAGTGGGAAGCCAAGAGTGGGATTTTGTGGCAAAATCACAAGTGCTAGCACACTTACGAGACATGCGAAGGTGATAGGGAAGTCTACCCATGAGCCGGGAATCATTCGACGAAGCTTGGAGCTTGACGAAGGACCATCATGGCCGAAACCAGTGGCTGTGACAGTGCTACTGTCGTGACTGTGAGGAGCAGAAACTTGAAGTTTTGTTGCTTGCCGCGTCACTCAACCGATCGATGTGAGTATTCTGCAACTTCGTTGATTTGTATTCGCACATATTTCATGCTTATTATTGATCTTGGGACCTTAATAGAAACCAACACACAAGTCAAAGAAAAAAAAAAGCACTCATTGGAAGCTTGTACCAAAAATTCAACAAATGAGATCCTCCACCTAAAATAGGTTTGGCGTTTTAAACAATTGTCAAAAAGTGGTGATGATCGTTCTACCAAACTTTGATAATGGTGGTGCCTTTTGAAAATGGTAGACACTTCAAAACTCTCGCATCGTACTGATGAACACTAAAAAATACACATTTACTAAAAGAAAAAAATCAATCATTTTACGCTTGTAGTTTAATTAATCCCCTTAATTTAGCATATTAATTAAATTTATGTTTTATATATTTTTATTGTGATTTTTATCTTTTATGTAGGTGAACTAATACTTTGGATTTATATCTAGGAAAAATGGACTTAACATATGGATTTTGGAGGCCATAAATTTTATAGAGTGTTCTAATAGTGTACAACTTCGGAAATTTCATCTTTATGCAATGTTCGGATTTTGGCCATAACTTCTTACTTCGATATCCAATTAAGGTAATTCAAGTTTCAGATGAAAGAAGACTCAAAGATCTACAACATTGATGATCATAAGATTTTGAATTCAGAAGTTTTCAAGATCGATATTGACGAAGAATTCAAAGTATTCCATATGTAATATTTAAAGACAAAAACAAGAAGAAAAATAATTTAAAAAAATATAAAAGGTTAGAGGTGCTCAGCACCTTAAGAAATCAGCTTCATTCACACGATTCTCTCTGAAATTTTGTGAAGGGATCCAGCTCTTGTGTGTTTTCTTTTCTTTTCTTTAAAGCTTTCTTGTATTTTTTTCTTTCAGCAATAAAATTATGTATGTTTTTATTCAAATTATGACTAACTAATTATTTTTACTGGGGAAAATAGTGAAGCTTCTAAAATGAAAATATAGATTAATCTCACTTATATTATAATATATAAATTGTAATCTAATTATTAATATTTAATTTAAATCTGGATTAATTATTGACAAACTTTGATACCGCCTATATGGTTGGTTTTATTTATTTGGCATAATTGAGTACCTGACTGGACTTGTTATAAACAAAAATTATCACCATCTTTATGGCTGGTTTTATATATTTTGGCATAATTAATTCCTTAAATAAATTAATTGGGTAATAATGACAATTTATATATTATAAAAAGTGAGATTTCTATATTTAAAATATTAAAAATGGATTCTCTAACCCCAATATTTTATTTTTGCAGTCCAATTTAAAATTCTCAAATCACTTCAAAAAAATCCAGTCTTTTAATTTTCACTCAAATTGTTATTTTATCCTATTAAATCTATTCTTTATGGATAGATCCAGGTCTTCCCGGTTTTTTTATTACTTCGACACTCTTATACTTGAGAGTAAAAGAACTACTTTTGAGCGTGTCAAATTTTTGGCGCTGTTGTCGGGGGATAAATTTAGTCGATAAAATAATCTTTGTGTATATATATTTATTTTTTTCTCTTTTCTTTCTTTTTTATTTTTATTTTTATTTTTTGTACTTTTGTAGTTTGTATTTTTTTCTGCGTCTCATTTTCTTTCATATTTGCATTTGTGTAGATCCAAAATGTCCTGATTAATCCTAAATGAGTCCTGAACCCAGAAATCTGACATACAGACAAACCCTAGTTTTAATTTTTCAAGGTTACATGAGACAAAAAATCAATTAAAATGGAGCTTGCATTTTGCCAAAGAATTTCTTGAACCATCCATATCCAGAGATTCTTCCATAATTTTTTATGAGAACGTAATTTGAGAGATTGAGACAGCTGAATGAGAAATTCAATTGAGATCTGAACTGACAAGAATCAGAGGATGTTTTTAGATCCTCCACGTGTCACTCCACGTGTCTGCCACATCATCATCCACATCACCAGTTGACCGAGTCAAAGTGCCACATCATCGCCACGTCATCATCAACCAATCACAGCGTGCCACGTGTCGTAATTCTATGGTGCCGACAGTCACAATCGCCACATGTCGCCACATCAGTGCCACGTCAGCATCAATTATTGACTCACTTATCCGAAATTGACACGTGGCGGATAAGAATCTTCATCAGCCAATCACGAGCCGCCACGTGTCGCAATAATTGAGTCCCAACCACATTACCACACGTGTCACGTTATCATCTTATCCAGAATCTGAAGCCGACGAACCAGAAGCTGCCATGTCGACAAAATGCGCATCGCGACGCGAGCTGGGCGTCGCGACGCCGACCCCTAACTAACCCCTATAAATAGAGCTTGAAATTTCAGTTTCAGATGTACTTTCCTCTCTAATTTCTCTGATCTAAATAAGGAGTTTTCTATCTAGTTTCTTTTAAATTTTAGTTTTGTAATTATTTTAATTACGTTCTGTAATAATAGTAATTTACTTTCTTCTTACTTTTACAGTTTTTACTATTCACCATGAGGAGGTAACTTCCCCCAGCTATGGTGAAAGGTAATTCTTTTACTGTTACTATTTAGATTAATATCCCTTAAATATAATATATTCACTATTTAAAATATTGACTTAAAAAGGATACTGCTATATTGGTCGGTTGGTAATTCATTTTAATCTGGTTTAAACCTGACTAATCAAAGATACCGCCAGATTGGTCGGTTGGTATTTAAATTTTCTTACCGCCTATATGGCAGGTTTATTTTTGTACCGCCTTTATGGCTGGTTGGACTTATTTGACTTAATCAGGTTACCGCCTATATAGCTGGTTGGTAAAATAATCACAAGTTAATATATTATATTAAGGGAGATATCTAAATAGTAAATAGTAAAAGTTGATCCTTTTGCCTTAGGATTTTATTTTATTGTAATTTACTTTTCAGCTTTTACTTTACCGCAATTACTTTTCAGCATTTTTACTTTATGTCTTTTACTTTTAAGTTTTTACTAGCCCTAGTTATGTGTCGTAACTAAGTTAGTTATCTGGGGTTGTGATGAATTCTAATATCACCGGTTTATAATGGGTTATTTTATAGTTTGGGTATTTTATAGGTTTACTTATTAAGTCTTAATCTTAATGCTTCTTGTTGTCTGATCACCAATAAGATTGACGTGGTAAATCTAAAATAAACTTGACAAAGAAATTTTAGGTTTTAGCCTTAGATTTAATAGCCCACGATCTTCCTTGATGATAGATAACAATTTAATAGATTTCCTTACAGGATAGACATTGTTGGATAATATGACCCATAGCGTCACTATTTGTACAGATCATAGTGTTGTTGTACAAATTAACTATGTGACAAGGAAATTGCGCTCTCATCATTTGTGATTAGATCACCTTAGATATATAAATGAAGAGAGGTCCATATGATTAGTTCCTGGATTGAGATGATATAAGACAGTATCAGTCCACGAAGGATTAATTATTAAATATCCCTGGTCGTAGTATTATCGAGACTGGACATCGATAATGCGGAATAGGCTAGTATTGCACTTGTGCGCGTTGTGAGGGCACAACGACATAGTTCTCATATATTTAAGTATAGGATACTTATGCAAGTGCGATAGGAGGTTGTGTTTCACCGATGGTACGGGAAACAGCTTCGCTCTGGATAGACCCCTCGGAATCCCATTGGTATTATGACTATGTGTCTATGGGAGTCCGACATCAGGGTAGGTGTATTTGGTCTTAACATGAGACTTGCACCGCTAATGCTTACGACAATCAATATACTTTGATTGAGGTCGTCAGGGACTTTAACCGGTTCTGGTACGCCGATTTTGGGTATATTGAGAATCGTAGAGTATTGGGTGTGATGTCAAGAATGAAGTATCACTCCACTCATAGTGGAGATGATGTCACGCAGGATAAGGTATTAGTACTCTTAAGTGCTGGCCGGCCATCGGGATATTATGACAAGGTCATGTATATCCGATTATAGAGACTAGTTACCAGACATCCGACATGTGCTTCGGACGAGTCAGACACTTATCCAGCCCCAGCCCTAGCACGTGACTATCCGATACTGGGCCGATATACACAATACTTAGTAGACTACGCCTGATATAGATCCTTAGATATTCTTATAAGAATATGTCCGGAGAATTGGGAAGACTTGGTGCTTTGCTAGGAGTCGACCTTGTCTCGTAAATCGGTAGAACGTAGTACTTGGTACATACGTGATTCGGATACTCCGACGACCGTATTTACTGCCAACATATCCGGGGATCTCATGGGTCGCTTCCCAATAATCCACCGATGACGTATGACTCGCACTCTTTTATTAATCTAGGATTATATTGAAGAGAGAGAAAATTAATCTAGGATTAATTACGGAGATATTTTATCTAGGATAAAATATCGTCTAAAGAGAGAAAATGATTAATTCGGAATTAATCGATTAATTAATATATTCGATATATTAAACGAAATTGGATTTCGACGCGGAATTGAAATTGGATTTTAATTCGGGCGAACGAATTAATTTAGAATTAATTCGTTAGCTACGTGAATAGTGAATTCGCTAGGCGTAATCATTTAATTACGACGCAACGGAAAATTCGCTAATTGAGAATTAGCGAACCCGAGCCCGAGTGTGATTGCGAGCGCATTCGCATTTCGAATTCGAGTGCGGCAACGCAAGTCACATCAAGCATCAAATCATTCGTCACATCAAACGTCAAATCAAACGTCACTTTGAGTGATGTGATTGATTGATGTGATTGATTGATTGAAAAGACAACTTGTCACTTTGATTGATGTAAGTTGTTGGAATAGTGTTAGTGGTTGGAAAGCTTTGTATTTGACTTTTGGAAAGCCAAATAAAATGGAATTACCTTTATTATATTTTAAAAAATATATAAGGTAATGCTTTGCACTTTTAACTAACCTAATACACATTCTTCTCTCTCAATCTCTCTCCTTCAAACTCACGCCCAAATGGGCAAAACTTACTGGTTTTTCATCAACAAAAACCGTGAGCTATAGGGAGGCAAGAGTGAGTTTTTGTGGCAAAAACTCAAGTGCTAGCACACTTACGGAGACTTGCGAAGGTGGTGGTAGGGAGGTTCACCCATGAGTCGGGATTCGTTTGACGAAGCTTGGAGCTCATTTCGTAGCTCAAATTTCTGATTTGGAGGGCAGTGAACTGCACAGTTGGCGCCAAAACAGTGGGCATTTCGGGCTTCATTCGTCTTCAATCGTCTCAACCGATCGATGTGAGTATTCCGCTACCTCCGTTGATGTATTCACACATGTTTTTCATTGCTTGTTGGATCTTGGGACCTAGAGAAACAAACCTAACAATGGCATCAAGAGCTATAGGTTCAAGCATGAAAAATGTAGGGCTTAAAATTGGGTATTTGTATTTGAGCATGATTTTGTGAAATTGGATGTTGAGCATGCTTAAATATATGTTGTATTGAAGATTGATTTGATCAATTTCAAGAAAATATGTTTGGAACATTTTCCCCAATTGATGGATGTTGGCCGAAATGTATAAGGCATTTGGGAATTTGGAATTTTTGATTTTGATTCATTGGATGAGTTAGAATCATGTAGGATGATGTTAATTGAAATTAATTGGATTGAATTTTGAATTGAACAAAATCCCCAATTTGCTTATGTTGGCCGAATTCAATAATGCCCTAATGTCTTGGTATTTTGATTTTGAACAATTGGATGTGTATGGAAATCATTAGGATGTTGATTTAATGTCGATTGTGGGTTTGATTGGATTGAAACCAAATCGGACACAAAATCCCTCCTTGGCCGAGACTTTAAAGCATGTAATGGGTTTGATTTTTTCATTTATGTGTTGGACATGTGATGATGATAATGAGCATGATTAATTGGACTAATTTGGTGTTTTGGAAATATTGATTTGGGTGATTAATCATGTAATGCACTTTAGGTAATTAAATTGCGAAATTGGATTGTGTAATTTAATGAATTAGGCCTTTAAATTGGATTTGGGCTTATTAGTTGTAATTGGGCTTATTGGGCTTGATTTTATCAAGATGGGTTTAGGCCAAATGGATTGGATCCAATTGGGCCCAAAACCACTACCATAAAGCCCAAATGTGACTTAATAAACCTTTAAAGTTTAATTGGGCCTAATGGGCCTAAATTGATTTCTAGGCTTATGGGGTTAACTCCTTGATTGGGCTTTGGTTGCCGAAGCCCACGCCTTAAAGAAATTAATTAAAGCCCATTGGACTTGAATTAAATTACGTTGGACGTTAATCGGGCTTTGAGACCCGAAGCGATTAAATTTGGAATTTAAGTCGAAAAGGTTTATTAAATAAAGTGTAATATTTAATTGGAATTGAATAGTGAATTAGTATTAAATACATATTAAATTTGATTTAATGTTGTAGTTTAATTTAATTCATGAATTCGTACTTTGAGTACTTATTCGCAAAAACGAGTTTGACTCGACCAAAATCAAATCGTTGTTTGAACATTGGATGATCACATAATTATCAGATTAATTAATTTGATTAGATTGATTGATAGCATGCTTATGTGTGAATACGTGGTTGTGATGAATGAATAATGTATATCGGATGGATATTAGTCGGGTGGGGCAATTTTGGAAATTGTTGTAATAAATTCGATTTATTAAATTGGACCTGCGTGTCCAGCCTTATCACCTCTATTCTCTTTGTATTCTCTTCTCACCTATTCCCCTCAATGTAAATGAGGTTTCTTTAGAAGTGTAGTGTAACGGGTAGAAGTAATACAAGTGCTAGCTTGAGTGAGAAAGGGAGAGATTTGATCTAGGATCAATGTGTTAAGTATCCATCCGCATATCATTATTATTTATTTTATTTCATATGCGCTTTATTATGTATTTAGAATGCATGTTTAAGGGTGTATGATGATGAGACCTTAACAAAGATAATTAAATTGGTAGCCAATTTGCACGCGAAAAGCCCTCATCAAATATCATGCGTCTTTTCCTTCCATTGAGTGATTCTTACTCAAGATCCTAGATTGGCATGGGTTGTTGGCCAAAGTCAAGCCCTTGTCCGTCGAAGATGTGTTTGAATCACGAGGCTTTGTTCCATATTGGTGTCTTGTCCAAGTTGTGGTTTGTTGGCCAAAGTCAAGACCACTTCTTGTCCAACGACATTGATTACGAAGCTTCCATGGTCAATGGGTCCGCGCTTGACTGGGATCATTAGGTTTGTTGTGCCAAAGCCAAGGCCTAGTTGATTCAGAGGAAAAAGGTTAGGGTATATATTAGATATATAGGCATATATAAGATATATGTTTAGGACTTGGATGTCCACCTACTGGATCTAGGAGTTGGATGAGATCCAATTGATCTTCGAGATCTACCTAGTTAATTATCATACAATTTGTTGGCCAAAGTCAAGATTGTGTGATATTTAACGGGATCCTAGCCCGCTAGGAAACACGGTTTCCCGAGTACTCGACAGAGGGTAAGAGGCTCGACGAAAAATAGTGGGAGGCAAGAATTGAATTTGCAATATTCGTTCAATTACTCGCCATACGCGCTCAAACAAGTTATTTCGTCGTAATATTAAATGTTAGTTGGACTAATATTTAAATTGTTGTTTTAAATAAACAGTTGGACTGTATTATAGTTGATTATATATAATTGGATTATATTAATCAATATATTTGAATTAATTAATTTCAGTGTACAGTTGATTTTATAATTGGATTATAGTAATCAATGTAATTGAGGTTAATTAATTTGGATTATATTGATTATATAGTTGGACTATTATAATCATTATAATATATAGTACCACTAATCGTTGATTAAATAGTTGGACTATTGTAATCAAGATAAAATTGAAAAGTTGGATATTTAAAATATAATCTGGGATTAAAATATTTTAAATGATTTAATTTTCAAATTGGGAATAAATAATAGGTTACTTTATTTGATAAAATAACTTATTATAACCTAAGCCCAAAATTAAGCAAATAAGTAGAGCGTAAATCTTTGGAAGATTTATGTGATGATGACTTTAGTGCTTAATTTAATATACTTGTCAAAAATCTATGTTTAGATTTAATAAGTATTAAAATTGCAAAATAATTCTTGGAGAATTAATTGACTATTCTAGAGGTGAAAAGTCAAAGTTTGCAATTGGGCATGTAGCACAAGGTGCACATCATTTCGATATTCTAAAAACCCAAGGCTTGGCCAAAAGTTTATGAAATATTGAAAAAGATAATTGACATATCCCAAAGTGACTACCAATTGGATATGGCAGACACGAAGGAATTAAAGAAAGGGCAAGGCTCTTACTTTAAAAATGATTGTCAAAGTTATGTTCACTACTAGTATTGAAATTAGATTTTAAATACTTAGTGTGGTACATAAAATATATGTATTGATGTTCAGAATCTACTTTGAGCAGGATACTGACTTCAAGCTGAGATTGCTCTGCGAATCGGAAACGGGACGAAAGTCGCTGTTTCGACCGTAGATACCTAAGTTTAGGAACTACCCTTCGGGTGTGTACTTAAATTAGGAACTGTTATAATGTAACTAGTTTGACTAGAGACATTATCTCTATATCAGTGTTTAATCCATTGTGGATAAACCTTTATATTCTAGAACACTAAGTGTTTCATTATATAAAGATGATACTGAGATAAACACATTAGATGTGAATAACAGAATTTATATTTTGAATATAATTAAAATCTCAAAACATATAAAATGACAAATAAATAGCTCAAATTGATTTGATCAAGTAGAGACTTATTTGTGGCATTGTTGTCTAGGACACAATTAAACAAGACTCGTATATCCGCACTTTTGAAGAGTGGGTACTAGGACTGATTTGACTATTCAAATAAAGTCTACGAATCTAGTTTATTAGGTAAAGTACCTAAAACACTATTTACTTGGTAATAGTGAAAAGCCACCGATCTGTTAGCCCTATTCATGGTGAAGTTAGTGGGCCCATATCTAGCTAGGCTAGATGTGAACATGAATATTTCGTGACCTTAACGGATGTGGCATCACGTTATGGTTATGTGTTTCTTTTGAAGAACACAGATCGGAAACTATTAGAGTTTCGACACGAAGTAGTAAATAAACAGATACTATAGTATTATGCCGTCACGGTAAGACCGTAATGGAAAATACTTAAGCAGTAAGTTTCAAAATACATGAAAGAGTATAGTATTCTTTCAGATGAGGACTCCTCCCGAGACACGTCAGTTTGACGGTGTGTCCAAACTAAAAACCGAATTTGTTGGACATGATAAGGTTTATCACGAGTCGCTCTGAGCTATCATTTCCTTCAACAGGATATGTATTAACAGTGCAAAACTTATTTAGAATAAGGTTCCATAAAATCTGTTTGACAGATATCATATAGGATATGAACAGGAAAGAAACATGGTTTCTCATTCCTAATAATTGGGTATGCCAGGCATAACGTTTGGATGATACCAAACTAAGACCCAAATTGGATAAGTGCCATATAGGTTATCCTAAGGGAAACCATAAGTATAGTACTTATAAATCTCACATGAGAACAATATGATTGTTGCTCACCATGCGGTTTTCCTGAGAGGAATACCGATATGCAGTGGTCAGTGGGAGGATAGTGATACTCGATGAAAATCGGAGTAATACTATTCAAGGCACGAAGTCCTTAATGGACACAAATAGTTCATCAATGATGAATCTGTACCATTAATCTTCGAATACACAAGAACCTCGTAGATCGGAGAGAGTCAGAAAACAACCTGGGGTATGGGTTTCTGATCTCACCTCATAAAGATGTTAATCTTATGGAGGTATACCAACCGACTACGTTTTGAGGAAGTGATACAAGGTATCGACTCCCTATTATGGCAAAGTGCCATGAGTCCGAAATGGATTCCATGTATAACAACTATGTTTGGATACTAGTTGTTGTACCGCAAGGCATTGTGCCTATTGGTACTGTAAACGTCTTCAAGGAAGACATACATGGATGGCAACATACCAACGTACAAAGCTAGGCTTTTGACGGAAAGGTATCGTTATCAACATTGTGTTAATAACGGTTCAACCTTTTACCTGTTGCCATGGTAAATCCATTTTGAAGATGCTTGTAGATACTGCATATTTCATTTATGAAATGTGTCAGTTAAAGATCAAAATCGCTTTCCTGAAAAAGGAAACCTTTTGGAGGATGTTACAACATCCTGACGATTTTGTATAACCGACAAACAAGGTTTGCGGGTTATTCGATCCATGTTTGGATTGAAGCAAGCATAAGGTTCTTGGAACTGTCGTTTGAAATAATCATAATGGTTTATGATTTGACTCAAAACGAAATGATTCTTGTGTATATAAGGAGGTTAGTGGGAGAGCACTGACAATGAAATTCCCATAAAGCAATTGGTGAAAGCTTGGCTTTCATAGAAATTCTCCGTAGAATTCTGGGGAGTAGTACAACCTTTATTCAAGGAATAAAGATCTACTGGGATAGATTTGGAGTTGTTAACACTCTCTGGGAAATTGTACATTTAAAATGTACTTGATATGGTGTCTCATACGCTTTGAGCATATGGAGTCACAATCAGGACAATCCAAGTGATAGTCATCATGGATTGAAGTTAAGACATCTATTAGTATCTTAGAGAACTAAAGATGCTGTCTAAAACTATGGAGAAGGAGAACTTGAAGTGACTGGGATCACTGCCGCAAGTTTCCAAACAGTAAAAATACTGTACTATAAAGTTTGAATAACGGGACAGTGAGCTGGAAATCTTCCGAGCAAGATACTGTTGCCGAATAAACAACAAATGCGGATTATTGCTGCGGCTGAGGCAGCAATAGAAGCCATTTGGGTCGATAATAAATCTAATTAGATTAGATATAGTTCTGTTAGCAGCTGAGCTAGGCGTCAGCACAAGGCTAAAGAATTAAAGGTCTCATCGACGATCCAGATATATACTTCTATATTCATCTGATTCGTTCGGATCATACATCGTGGCGATGTGATGATCGTATAAATCGCGTCAGACGATAATCATGGAAATCCGCTGACGAAAACTTTTCTCAGCAATTTGAGCAAACCGTACATAGTTCGGGTGTACGACACTTGAGTGACTGGCTATGTGCCAAGTGGGAGATTGTTGGATAATATGACCCATAGCGTCACTATTTGTACAGATCATAGTGTTGTTGTACAAATTAACTATGTGACAAGGAAATTGCACTCTCATCATTTGTGATTAGATCACCTTAGATATATAAATGAAGAGAGGTCCATATGATTAGTTCCTGGATTGAGATGATATGAGACAGTATCAGTCCACGAAGGATTAATCATTAAATATCCCTAGTCGTAGTATTATCGAGACTGGACATCGATAATGCGGAATAGGCTAGTATTGCACTTGTGCGCGTTGTGAGGGCACAACGACATAGTTCTCATATATTTAGTATAATACTTATGCAAGTGCGATAGGAGGTTGTGTTTCACCGATGGTACGGGAAACAGCTTCGCTCTGGATAGACCCCTCGGAATCCCATTGGTATTATGACTATGTGTCTATGGGAGTCCGACATCAGGGTAGGTGTATTTGGTCTTAACCTGAGACTTGCACCGCTAATGCTTACGACAATCAATATACTTTGATTGAGGTCGTCAGGGACTTTAACCGGTTCTGGTACGCCGATTTTGGGTATATTGAGAATCGTAGAGTATTGGGTGTGATGTCAAGACGGAAGTATCACTCCAGTCATAGTGGAGATGATGTCACGCAGGATACGGTATTAGTGCTCTTAAGTGCTGGCCGGCCATCGGGATATTATGACAAGGTCATGTATATCCGATTATAGAGACTAGTTACCAGACATCCGACATGTGCTTCGTACGGGGCAGACACATATCCAGCCCCAGGCCTAGCACGTGACTATCCGATACTGGGCCGATATACACAATACTTAGTAGACTACGCCTGATATAGATCTTAGATATTCTTATAAGAATATGTCCGGAGAATTGGGAAGACTTGGTGCTTTGCTAGAAGCCGACCTTGTCTCGTAAATCGGTAGAACGTAGTACTTGGTACGTACGTGATTCGGATACTCCGACGACCGTATTTACTGCCAACATATCCGGGGATCTCATGGGTCGCTTCCCAATAATCCACCGATGACGTATGACTCGCACTTTTTATTAATCTGGGATTATATTGAAGAGAGAGAAAATTAATCTAGGATTAATTACGGAGATATTTTATCTAGGATAAAATATCGTCTAAAGAGAGAAAACGATTAATTTGGAATTAATCGATAAATTAATATATTCGATATATTAAACGAAATTGGATTTCGACGCGGAATTGAAATTGGATTTTAATTCGGGCGAACGAATTAATTTAGAATTAATTCGTTAGCGACGTGAATAGTGAATTCGCTAGGCGTAATCATTTAATTACGACGCAACGGAAAATTCGCTAATTGAGAATTAGCGAACCCGAGCCCGAGTGTGATTGCGAGCGCATTCGTATTTCGAATTCGAGTGCGGCAACGCAAGTCACATCAAGCGTCAAATCATTCGTCACATCAACGTCAAATCAAAGTCACTTTGAGTGATGTGATTGATTGATGTGATTGATTGATTGAAAAGACAACTTGTCACTTTGATTGATTTTGGAGTGTTGGAATAGTGTTAGTGGTTGGAAAGCTTTGTATTTGACTTTTGGAAAGCCAAATAAAAATGGAATTACCTTATTAATTTTAAAAAATATATAAGGTAAATTTTTGGCACTTTTAACTAACATAATACACATTCTTATTCTCAACTCTCCTTCAAACTCACGCCCAAATGGGCAAAACTTCTTGGTTTTTCATCAACAAAAACCGTGAGCTATAGGGAGGCAAGAGTGAGTTTTTGTGGCAAAAACTCAAGTGCTAGCACACTTACGACATGCGAAGGTGGTAGGGAGGTTCACCCATGAGTCGGGATTCGGGATTTGAGCAATCTTGGAGCTCATTTTCGCAGCTCAAATTTCTGATTTGGAGGGCAGTGAACTGCACACAGTTGGCGCCAAAACAGTGGGCTTTTGGGCTTCATTCGTCTTCAAATCGTCTCAACCGATCGATGTGAGTATTCCGCTACCTCCGTTGATGTATTCACACATGTTTTTCATTGCTTGTTTGATCTTGGGACCTAGAAACAAACTAACAATAGACATATACCTTCGGAACGTTGGTTGGTGGTATTGGGGGGGTGGTTTTTAGCCATAATTGGAACTTAAACTTAATGAATCCAGGGGATAATTTGGTTGACATAGACATATGTTCAATTGGGGTAAACTGGGGGTATTGCGTCTGCCATCACAGAGGCTTTTGCATAATTTAGTGTTCCAGTAGTAAAATGATTTATACACAAACCATGAAATAACTACTTCATCTTTAAAAGATATTAGAAAGATTACAACCGTAGATAGTTTTTAAATTGAATTTTCTTATTAAACCTACTTTTGGTAATTGGATTTACTTGTTTTTTAAATTTAGAATCTCACCATTTCAAATCAATCAATATAACCTGTTAGATACTAGTAATCATTTGACCTCATAAATTAATAGATTAGATTATGTATTAAGTCCTCGTGGGATCAATACTTTTTATACTACTTGAACGATACGTACGCTTGCGTTATACGTGTGTGTTTACGTCGGTCACATGTGCAAATAGCCAATAAATGATGACAATGAAAACCATAGAATCAATTGATCCAATATGGATGAGCATATTCATGGGAGTTATCGGATCCCATAAAAATTTGGACTGGTAATTTTGTTGAATCAAGTATGAAAATGGATTTAGATATTACTAATGATTGTCTACTTGACTCTATGCAGATATTGGAAGACGATGGAGAGATATAAAATTTGGAAGAACTAGGAACACTGGAAGAAGAAAAACATGAGGAAGCACCCAAATTGGAGTTAAAAGCTTTGCCAGAAGGACTGAAATATGCATTTCTAGAAGATAAACAAACTTACCATGTGGTAATTTCTTCTCTTCTTACAAGCAATCAAGAAGGTAAATTGTTAAATATGTTGAAAGAACACAAGCTAGCAAATGGATGGGCTTTAATAGACATAAAAGACATTAATCCATTAATCTACACACACCGAATACATTTAGAAGATAATGGTAGGACATATAGTCAACCCCAAAGAATATTAAACCATCACATGATAGAAATAGTAAAAACCGAGGTCCTTAAACTCCTTGTTATAGGCATTATCTACCATTTTCTCTGATAATAAGTGGGTAATTCATATACAAGTTGTACCCAAAAAGTCTGGAATTACTGATGTAAAAATGATAAAGGAGAATTAATCTCAACTTGCATCTCATCTAGTTGACGCATATGCATTGATTATAGAAAACTAAATGACGCAACTAGAAAATATCATTATCTTTTACCATTTCTTGACCAAATTTTGGAAAGAGTAGCTGGACACCCATACTATTATTTTCTTGATGGTTTCTCGGGTTATTATCAGATTCACATTGCTTTAGAAGATCAAGAAAAGACCACATTCACATGCCCCTTTAGAACATTTGCATTTAGGAAAATGCCTTTTGGACTTTGTAATGCACCTGCAACATTCAAACGATGTATGTTAATCATATTTAGTGATATGGTTGAACATTGTTTAAAGGTATTTATGGATGATATAACTGTTTTGGGAATTCATTTGATAATTACTTGAATAATTTGGAAAATATTTTGAAAAGATGTGAAGAATAATGACTTGTGTTAAACTGGGAAAATGTCATTTAATGATTAATTCAAGAATTATTTTGGGTCACGTTGTGTCATCTAAAGGTATTGAGGTTGACAAGGCAAAAATAGAAGTAATATCTAAATTATCATCACCAATAGTTAGGTAAATTCGTTCTTTCTTAGGACATGCATGATTTTATAGGAGATTCATTAAAAAATTTAGTACCGTATCCAGACCTTTATGTAACCTCCTATTAAAAGATGCAACATTTGAATGGATAGAAGAATGTCAAAAATCATTCGAAAAAATTATCAGTATTTTGACTTATGCTCCTAATATGCAATCCCCTGCATTTTGAGCTAATGTGTGATGCTAGTGATTATGCAGTTGGTGCAGTGCTATGACAGAGAAAAGAAGGTAAGCCGCATGTAATATATTACACAAGTATAACTTTGAACAGTGCACACATGAATTACACCACCACAAAAAAGAACTAATTGTTGTAATATTTATATTGGATAAATATCGATCATATTTAATTGAATCTTCAACCATTTTCTATTATGATCATGCTGCTATTAGATATTTGATGTCTAAACAGGATGCAAATCCAATACTAATACGGTGGATTTTGTTGCTTCAAGAATTCAATCTCACAATCAAAGACAAGAAAGGGGCAGAGAACGTGGTTGCAGATAATTTATCGAGACTCATAAATGAGTCATTAATTGATACAACTCTCATCAATGACTCCTTTCCCGATGAGTTTTTATTCTCTGTAAACACAATACATTGGTATACTAATATCGTCAATTTTCTTGCAACAAGAAATATACTTCCAGACTGGAGCCAGCAAGACAGAAGGAAATTTTTTACCGAATATTCTATTGGGATTATCCATATCTGTTTAAGTGTTGCCCTGATCAGATTTTCAAATGATGCATATCAGACCGTGAGATAAATGGTGTTGTTCAGTTTTGTCATTCAGATGCATGTGGAGGTCATTTTTCATCTAAGAAAACCGCTGTAAAAATCTTATAGTGTGGATTTTATTGGCCCACTATTTTTAAAGATACACACGCTTTCTGCAAAACTTGCGAAAACTGTCAAAAGTTAGGATCCATTTTAAAAAGAAACATGATGCCTTTAAATCTCATCCTTGTCGTCGAAATCTTTGATTATTGGGGGATAGATTTCATGGGTCCATTTTCACCATCATTTGGATTTTTATATATTTTAGTTCCAGTCGATTACGTCTCAAAATGGGTCGAGGTGATTCCTTGCGCAACAATGATCACACACCTGTGACCAAATTTTTAAAAGAAAATATTTTAAGTCGATTTGGAATCATTCGGACCATTATCAGTGATGGAGGTAAACACTTTTATAACAAACTCTTTGAGTCCTTAATGAAAAGAATGGAGTCACACACAAAGTTTCCACTTCTCATCGCCCTCAGACGAATGGTAAAGTTGAACTAGCAAATAGGGAAATTAAACAAATTTTAGAAAAAATGATTAACTCTAATCGCAAAGATTGGTCTCTTCGACTAACTGATGCACTTTTGGCATACCGAACATATTTTCAAAACGTCTTTGGGAATGTCACCCTATCGTCTAGTTTATGAAAAACCTTGTCATTTGCCTGTAGAACTTAAGCATAAAGCATATCAGGCTATTAAAACATTCAATTCAAACCTTGAAAATACCAGTCACGAACGTAAATTGCAATTAAATGAACTTGAAGAGTTAAGGAATGATTCATTTGAGAATACGAAAATTCTTAAAGCTAAAACTAAGGTCTTTCATGATAGTCAAATTTCACGAAAAACATTTGAAGTTGGTTAAAAGGTTTTGCTTTATAATTCTCGTCTTCATTTATTTCC
>SKCR01019103.1:0-44047 GCA_019454045.1 Zanthoxylum bungeanum | reverse complement strand
CGCCCCAATGACATGAATTTGCACACCTGGCTCTAGTTCAATGGCTTGGGGGACGGCGATACGTAATGCCCCAAGACACTAGTTTAGTCGTATGAGGGGACGGCGATACGTAACGTCCCCATACGTCAAGTTTTCTACAGATTCTCAGAGATATGGTTTTCAGAAAGAACAGTTTTATGAGAGACTTTCAGCAGAATAGTTTTATGAAAGAGTTTTAGAAAGAGTTCAGTTTTATAAAAGATCTCAAAGTTTTATAGACAAACATGATTTCCAGAAAAATTTTACTAAAAAGAGTTTTCTGAAAAAGATGATTTCAAACACTGTAGTTTTATGAAAAAGTTTTCAGAAAATATCAGTTTTCCTTGTGATGATTTTGGATTTTAGAAAAAAAATTTAATGTTTCATAAAGTATTTCAGTTTTCATTTTTACTTTTCTACTCACTAGGTTGTTCAAATGATCTAACCCCCCACTCCCAATGTTTCTGTTTTACAGGTATTCCCGGAGGATGAGCTCGAGAGGATGGATACTGATGGCAGTCACTAGGGTGTTTGGGTCCATGATGTCAAGTCAGAGACACAGTTCGGTCAGAGTCAAAGTAAAGTCATGTATCAGACATTGTGTATATCAGAGATTGTGTGTGTAGTAAGTTAAAGTGTCCATGACAGAGTTATAAAATGTAATGTTATTTTTGTAAATAGTTATTAATGTTAAAATACATTTTATATCGATGAGTTGGGAAATGGTCCCTATACATGAGTTTATATTTAAGATGAGATTGGTAGTGTTGTTCATAGTCAGAAATTCAGAGGCTCAGAGGGATAAGTCAGCCTATTCCTTGCTGGTAGCATCCCGGAGAGGAGGATGTTACAAAGATAGTATCAGAGCATGGTCTAGGGAGTCAGTGACTGCAGTGGGTAGAGTGTTGTGGTCTTGTATACGTAGTATGCCCGGGATGCCCGTATGCGAGACACTACCTCTCCAGTATCTGATCCTCGAGTACGTCCTCAAGTCCTAAAGAAGTTAGTAAGAATTCCCAAAGATATCTGAATATTCTTCCTAATGAAAGTCACTATAATCCTTGTCCTAGATGAAAATCCTTTTGTAGTCATCTTGGTTTATTATCAGAAATTTAGGACAAGCTATGAAAATAGATAGTAAATATCTAAGAATGTTCACCCAGGGGATTAAAAAGAGAAGGCTATAAGAAAAGTAAGGAATGATATATAGATGCTTAAAGCAACCAGAGGCAATTAGGGGTAGAAATACATAATGAGATAATAAAATGGAGTGCTATAACTTATAATAGTAAGGATATAATAAGCCCGAGCAAGAATAAAAATTTCAGTTAGACCTAAGTAAGGTTCTTTCCCTTCTCATAGAATTTCTTTGAACAGATCCAAAAGTTCTTGAACACCTTGTACCAGTAGTAAGCCTTTGGAGTATTGAGAAATAGTCATAAAGGCAAAAGAAGCAAGAGATCATGATTAGTCTTGGGAGTTTCCAATGGATATGAGATGTCGCAAGAATATAGAGAATTTAGTCATTCAAACCCAGGCTCATAAGAAATAAAGTGAATGTCGTTATGAAAGATGATTAGTTATCTTAGCTAAGGAATCTGATATGGATAGGACCCTGACCTACCCAGGTTCTAACCTCTCAATGATAGCGGTTAAGGAAACTGTTTTGACGGAGTCCATCTCATACCTATCTTACATTAGTAATAGACTCTACTAGGACATAGAATACCAGAACAATGACATCGATATCCATTGAGATGTAAATTCTTGTCCCATCATTTACCAACATAGATAGAGATAACTGTAAGGAAGATCAGTAACCACAATACTATATTCTGAGACGGGGGCAGCAAACCTCGAGAGATGTTTTACCTAGAAAAAGGGACTAAAGAGACTTCTAAGGTCAGAAAAGAAAGAACCCTATGTAATTCAAGATGGATAAGTTGCAGTACCAGTAAGAATCCATAGATCAGATCAATGCCAGTAGAAATCCATATAAGTTTAAAAAAATAGATCTATGATATTGGAGACACTTAAGAGTTAACAAAAGTATCAGTACAAACAGTATGATTAAATGCCATAGCTGTAGCCTATAGCAAGAGCAGAGGTCTAAAAAGTAGCCAATAAGAATGAACCACCACTAACATCGATATCACAACTTATAGCCAAGAGAAAGGTTATGGAAATAAATAATATAGAATGATGCGATAAGTAACAGATGAGTCCATGTAACATCCTCAATCCCCAAGATGCTACCAGCAGGGAATAAGCCGTACTATCCCCCTGAGCCTCTGACTTTCTAACTCTGAACAACACTGACACTCTTTTCAAATATAATCTCATATATGGGACTATTGCCAAAATCAATGACATAAGATAAAAAAAAACAATACACACAACTAAATACTCAACATCATTTATCTTAAAAACTCTATACAAAATGCTTATACACAACTTTACTTTACAAATATCTGGGACTGGACTTTATTTGACATGACTGGATTCTATCACTGACTTGACCTGATGGACCGAACACCCTAGTGACTGCCATCCTCTCGAGCTCGTCCTCCGGGTGACCTATAAAATAAAGAAACTAGGAGTGGAGGGGGGAGGGGTTGTCCATCTAAGTGAGTGGACAAGTTAAATATGAAACTGAACTGGTTAATTGAAATTTCATGGTTCTGAAGTCGAAAATCACTTTAAGAAACCTGATTATTCTGAAAACTCTTTTTAGTTTGGAAAACTCTGAATCCTTTTTGTAAAATTGAGCTTTCTTGAAAATTATTTCATAACTCTTTTCCATCTCGAAAATCATGTCTCTAGAAAACTTATCTCTGAAAATTTCATTTATGCAACATCTGTTTTTTGAAAAAAATTTCTGCAAATCTGTGTCTAAAAACTATCAATGAAATATTTATTTCTGAAAAACCTGAGGTATAGGGGCGTTACGTATAGCCGTCCCCTCATACGCCTAACTAGAGCCAGAAGTGCAAATCCATGACATTGGGGAGTTACGTATCGCCGTACCCCAAAGCATGTCACTATATATCCCTGAAACTAAGGTATAGGGGCGTTAAGTATAACCGTCACCCTAGCCTTGAAATTTGGTGGTCTTGGGGCGTTACATATCACCGTCCCCCAAGCTACAATCTAGAGTCGGGGGTGCGGATCTATGATACCCTCCAGACTTTGAATTTAGGATCTAGGGGCATCTGTTATCCCTAGTCCTGAACTGCATGTGTACATGATATCTAGATCCATCAATTCCATATATAAGTCAAGTTACATACTGAGGTGGGTTTTTCCCCAATTTATCGAAATCATAAAATCATCATTTTTTCTAAATCATTTCTCAAATAATATTTTATCTAAACATATTTGAAAGTAAACTCGGCTAACACACTAAATGCCGAAAAGTAAGTTTGATCTCAAAATAATATAACGAAAATCAACTTAAGGAAAGAATGTCCACTCATTGATTTTGGAATCTGGCTAGCACTGTTTCTATTCATCGAAGAACTTGGGATTCCTGCCGATAATCTATAATCAGTAATCTTGGTTAGAATATAAGTCGTGAATATGTTTAGAATTATACTAATTTCTCCATCCGACTAACCTTTAACTACCATGTAATGTAGACTACTTGTGGCATGTCATAATGCATGTATAAGTGTTGATATGAAACCCTTAGGGTGTCCTCTAACATCTTGAGTTGAAGTTGAAATATTTAGAAATTGTTCATGCCTCACGTCGCGACGCCGGGCCTAGTGCGTCACTACGCGCACACAAACAAATCCCGATAGAGAGCATGCTTTGTTTCACATCGTGATGTTAGACTCCATGCATTGCGACGCCCACCTGGTCAGACCAGATACATTGCTTTTGTTTGCTATGCATCGCGATGCTAGGTTCTGGGCGTCGCGATGCTAGCCCTATTTCAGGGCCTAAATCCAACTCTTCCAATAACAATACTCAATGCAATTCCCACCATCACACAAATACATTCACATAGGCATTCTTCCAACTTCAACATTGATAAACTAGAAACAACCTCAACCTTCAATCACTTATATACCATTAAATCTCAAAGCATCATTCCCAAACATAAATATGTTGGACAATTATGACCCATAGCTTCACTATTTGTAAAGAACATTGTGTTTTTTGTACAAATTAACTATGTGACAAAATGAAATTGCTATTTTATCATTATTGTAATTAGATTACTTGGATATATAATGATAAAAGTCCATATGGTTAAATCTGATTAATAAGATATGAGACATTATTAATCCATGAACGGTGTAATCATTAAATATCCATAGTCGTAGTATTATCGAGACTGGACATCGATAATGCGGAATAGACTAGTATTACACTTGTGCGCATTATGGAAGCTTAACGACATAGTTCTCATATATTTAGGTATTGGATACTTATGCAAGTGTAATAAGAGGTTCTATTAGCCGTTGGACCGGAAACAATTTCGCTCTGGATAGACCCCCTCGGAATCCCATTGGTAGTATGACTATGTGTCTATGGGAATCTGAATCAGGGTAGGTGTATGTGATCCTTAACCTGAGACTTACATCGCTATTACTTGCGACAATATGTTTACTTTGATATTGGTCTTCTGGAGCTTTAACAGGTTCTGTGTACGCCTCTATTGGGTTTACTGAGAATCGTAGTGTATTGGATGTGATGTCAAGATGGGAGTATCACTTCAGTCATTAGAGATGTGTTGGGAAATCTCTAAGTCCCGAGGATCGATTATCAAGCAAGAAACAATATGCGAATACATCAAGGAGTTGCGGAATACTCACAATGATCGGTTGAGGCGATGCGGTGAAGAACAAAATCCATTTCTGCCCTCCTTGAAGCTCGACAATGGCAGTTTTTAAGTCCTCCATTTTCAGCCATGGATCAACCTCCAAGCTCCAAACTTTCGTGATGTGATTCCATGCTCACGGGTGGGTTTCCCTATCACCTTCGTATGTCTCCGGAAGTGTGCTAGCACTCTTGATTTTTGCCACAAAAATCACTTTGCTTCTCTTTTATTTTCACGGTGAAACCAGAAACTTTTGAGAAGAAAAATCAGCCCCTTTTGGGTGAGAGAGAGGGAGGAAGAAAGAGAGAAAAATAATGTGTTGGTTGTTACAAAAAATTGGTAAATGAATTTCTAAAATCAAATACACAATTTGCTTTCCAAAAGTCAAACCATTAATCCCTTCAACCACCAACATCAATCAATCAATCAAGTGACAAGTTGTCACATCACTCAAAGTGACTATGATTTGACGCTTGATGCGACTAGCGATTTGACGCTTGATGTGATTTGCGAGCCGCACTTGAATTCGAAATGCGAGTGCGCTCGCAAACACTCCCGGCTCGGGTTCGCTAATTCCAAATTAATGAATTTTCCGTTGCGATGCAATTAAATGATTATGCCTAGCGAAATCACTATTCATGTCGCTAACGAATTAATTCTAAATTAACTCGTTCGCCCGAATTAAAATCTAATTTCAATTCCGCGACGAAATCCAATTTCGTATAATATATCGAATATATTATTTTATCGATTATTTCCAAATTAATCATTATCTCTCTTTAATTCCAATTGGGCCTAAAACCATTTCCATAAAGTCCAAATATAATAAATGGTCCTTTAAAATATTAATTAGGCATAATGGGCCAAAATTATTTTTTGGCAAAGGGTGATTCCTTATTGGGCTTTGGTTGCCAAAGTCCATGCCTTATGAATTAATTAAAAGCCCATTGGACTTTAATTAAATTGTCATTGGATGTTAATTGGGCTTTGAGACCCATTAAGATTAGATTTGGAATCTAAGTCGCAAAGGCACATTAAAAGTGTAATTATTTAATTTGGAATTAAATATAGAATTAGTATTGAATACAAATTAAATTGGATTTAATATTGTAGTTTGATATAATTCAAGAATTCGTACTTTGAGTACTTATTCTTAAACGAGTTGGACTCGAGTAAATCAAATCGTTGTTTGAACATTGGATGGTCATTAATTAAAGATTAATTAATTGGATTAGATTGATTGATAACATGCTTTGTGTGAATACATGGATGTGATGTATGAATAATGTATATCAGATGGATATTAGATGGGTGAGGGCAATTTTGGAAATTATTGTAATAAATTTAGAATTTATTAAATTGGACCTGCGTGTCCAGCCTTTATCTCTCGATTCTTTGTAATTCTCTTCTCACCTATTCCCCTCAATGTAAATGAGTTTTCTTTAGAGTGTTTATGTGATTGGGTAGAAGTAAGAATAATGCTAGTCGGGGAGAGGAAAGAGAGTGATTTGTTCTAGGAATAATTTGTGAGATATCCATCCGCATATCATTATTAATTTAATTTACCGCGCCTTATTATGCTTTTAGACCTAATCAAAGATAATTAATTGGTTGCCAATTACGCGAAAAACCCTTAACAAATATTAAGCGTTTTCCTTCCATTGAGTGATTCTCTCTCTAGATCCAAGATTGGCACTGGTTTGTTGGCCAAAGTCAATACCTTTGTCCATAGCGGATGTGTTTGAATCATGAAGGCTTTGTTCCATATCGCATGTCTTGTCCAAGTTGTGATTTGTTGGCCAAAGTCAATATCACTTCTTGTCTATCGACATCGATTACGAAGCTTTCCAAAGTCAATGGGTCCCGCTTAACTGGAATCATTAAGCTTGTTGTGCCAAAGCCAGGGCTTAGTTGATTCAAAGGAAAAAGGTTAGGGAATATATCAGATATATTGGCATATATTAGATATATGTTTCGGACTTGGATGTCCACCTACTGGATCTAGGAATTGGATGAGATCCAATTGATTTTATATATCTACCTAGTTAAGTTTCATACAATTTGTTGGCAAAAGTCAAGATTGTGTGTTATTTAACGGGATCCTAGCCCATTAGGAAACTAGGTTTCCCGAGTACTCAACAGAGGGTTAGAGGCTCGCCGAAAAATAGTGGGAGGCAAGTATAAAATTTGCAATTTCGTTTAGATACTTGCCAAAACGCGCTCATTTCATTTTTCGGCATTATTTAAATATATATTAGTTGGACTAATATTTAATTGTTGTTTAAATTAAACAGTTGGACTGTATTCAAACTACTTCATTTATAGTTGATTTTATAATTGGATTATAGTAATCAATATATTTGAATTTAACTAATGAAATAGTAGTTGATTATATAGTTAGACTATAGTAATCATTATATTTGATTGTACCCATAATCGTTGATTGGATAATTGGACTATTGGAATCAAGATGACTGAAAGATTATGATAAGAACCCAAGCCCTAACTCTGCCCCAAAAGCTAGCTCAGAGGGAGAGGGTTGGCACTGGCCTTATAAACCAGCCCAGGAGGCACCCCGCAACCGATGTGGGACGCATCATCCCCACCCCCTTGAGACCCGACTGCCTCAGTCGGCATTTTGCCGAACCCCAGAGACACCGGCCATTCACACGGAGTGGTGGCTCTGATACCAACTGATAAGAACCCAAGCCCTAACTCTGCCCCAAAAGCTAGCTCAGAGGGAGAGGGTTGGCCATGGCCCTATGTTCTCCCGTTGCGGGGGGGTCCTGGGCTGGTTTATAAGGCCAGGGCCAACCCTCTCCCTCTGAGCTAGCTTTTGGGGCAGAGTTAGGGCTGGGTTCTTATCAGTTGGTATCAGAGCCACCACTCCGTGTGAATGGCCGGTGTCTCTTGGGGTTCGGCCAAAATGCCGACTGAGGCAGTCGGGTCTCAAGGGGGTGGGGATGATGCGTCCCACATCGGTTGCGGGGTGCCTCCTGGGCTGGTTTATAAGGCCAGGGCCAACCCTCTCCCTCTGAGCTAGCTTTTGGGGCAGAGTTAGGGCTTGGGTTCTTATCATGATGGGTTCAAGAATACGTATTCATTTCAACATAAAGGGAAACCCATTACACTATACCCACTTACACCAAAGCAAGTCCATGAAGATCAGGTTAAGTTGCAACTTGAGAGGGATAAAGAGAGAGGGCGAGTGCAAACACTAACTTGGGGGGGAAACTAGTGAGAGTGTGAAAAATAAGGCCAAGGCCGAGAGTTTACCCAAGGGAAGTGAGAGTGAAAGTAAGGGGGACACCAAAGGGAGAGTGAAAAGAAGTTTCTACATGGGTGAGGGTGTGTTTGAAGCGAGGAGAGCTTTCAAGACTAGCAGCCTGATGCTATTGTTAGTTTACAAGGAGCCCCATGTTTATTTTTCTAACACTGATCCTTTGCTTCCTATGTCTATTTTATCTCTTTTGCAGGACTACAACGATGTACTGACTGAGGACATTCCTTGTGGTCTTCCACCCATTAGAGGCATTGAGCACCAGATAGACTTCGTACCTGGAGCAGTCATTCCCAATAGGCCATCCTATAGAAGCAATCCTGAGGAGACAAAGGAACTTCAACGGCAAGTGCGGGATTTGATGGACAAAGGGTATGTAAGGGAAAGCATGAGTCCTTGTGCAGTACCAGTGCTTCTAGTTCCTAAGAAAGATGGGACATGGCGGATGTGTGTTGATTGTCGAGCCATCAATAATATAATGGTAAAGTATCGCCATCCTATTCCTAGGCTAGATGACATGTTAGATGAATTGCATGGTTCCAAGATATTTAGTAAGATTGATTTGAAAAGTGGATACCATCAAATTCGCATGAGAGAGGGAGATGAGTGGAAAACTGCATTTAAGACCAAATATGGATATATGAATGGTTAGTTATGCCATTTGGTCTTACAAACGCCACCTAGCACATTTATGAGATTAATGAATCATGTTATGCGTGCATTTATAGGTAAGTTTGTTGTGGTATACTTTGATGACATCTTAGTTTACAGTACATCGATTGAGGAGCATGAATTACATTTGAGACATGTACTTGATGTTTTACGAAAAGAACAATTGTATGCTAACTCTGACAAATGCACATTTTGCATGGATAGAATTGTTTTTCTTGGCTTTATTGTGAGTGCAGATGGCATCGAGGTAGATGTGGAGAAGGTGAAGGCAATTCAGGAATGGCCGACACCAACTACAGTGACAGAAGTCCGAAGCTTTCATGGATTAGCGAGCTTCTATAGGAGATTTGTCAAGGACTTCAGTAGCATTGCCGCGCCATTGACCGAGGTAGTAAAGAAGACGTTGGTTGGTTTTCAATGGGGCGAGGCGCAAGAGAGAGCATTCCAGGATCTTAAAGCGAAGTTATGCAGTGCACCATTTTGGCACTACCCAACTTCGAGAAGACATTTGAAATTGAGTGCGACGCATCAGGGTTAGGTATTGGAGCAGTTCTTATGCAAGAAAAGCGGCCAATAGCCTATTTTAGTGAGAAGCTGAATGGAGCAGCTTTGAGGTACCCCACGTACCACAAAGAGTTATATGCGCTTGTGAGAGCACTTCAGACGTGGCAGCACTACTTGTGGCCTAAAGAGTTCGTGATCCACACCGATCATGAATCATTAAAACACTTGAAGGGTCAAGGTAAGCTGAATAAGCGACACGCAAAATGGATGGAATTCGTTGAGTCATTTCCATATATTATACGCTACAAGCAGGGTAAAGAAAACATCGTGGCTGATGCATTATCTCACATGTATGTTTTACTTACTTCAAGGCATGCACGGATGTTGGGATTTGATTTGATTAAGGAACTATATGAGTGTGATTCTGATTTTGGTGAGATTATTGTTGCTTGTGCAAAGTCATCTTTTGGAAAGTTTTACATTCATGACGGTTTCTTATTTAAAGCGAACAGATTGTGTGTTCCTGCTTGTAGTATGCGTGAGTTGCTGCTGTGAAAGAAGCGCATGGGGGAGGTTTGATGGGGCATTTTGGGATTACTAAGACTTTAGCTATTTTACATGAGCACTTTTATTGGCCTAAAATGAAACGTGATGTTGAGCGTATTTGTGATCAGTGTCTAACATGTAAGCATGCTAAATCTAAATTAAGCCACATGGTTTGTATACTCCTTTGCCTGTACCTAGCGAACCTTGGGTTGATATATCGATAGATTTTGTGTTAGGTTTGCCAAGGACAAATAGGGGTAGAGATTCAATCTTTGTTGTAGTTGATAGGTTTAGTAAAATGGCTCATTTCGTTGCATGTCATAAAACCGATGATGCTACAAACATTGCAGATTTATTTTTCAGAGACATAGTGCGACTCCATGGTATACCTAGGAGTATTGTATCTGATAGAGATGTTAAGTTCCTTAGCCATTTTTGGAAGGTGTTGTGGGCTAAACTAGGCACCAAACTATTGTATTCTACCACATGTCACCCACAGACTGATGGACAAACGGAGGTAGTAATAGGACTTTATCTCAATTATTGCGCACTATAGTTGGTAAGAATTTGAAGAGTTGGGAAGATTGTTTTCCATTTATTGAGTTTGCATATAATCGTAGCATTCATTCTTCTACATCATTTTCACCTTTTGAGATTGTTTATGGTTTTCAGCCACTAACTCCATTGGATTTGTTACCATTACCTATTGATGAGCATACAGGGTTAGATGGCAAAAGGAAGGCTGATTTGGTGAAGCATATCCATGAGAAGGTAAAAGAGCACATTCAACGAAAGAACGAGCAATACGCTTCTCATGCAAATAAGGGAAGAAAGCGTGTAGTCTTTCAACCTGGTGATTGGGTTTGGGTACACATGCGTAAAGAGAGATTTCCCGAACAGCGTAAATCCAAGCTACAATCGAGAGGAGATGGACCTTTTCAAGTCTTAGAAAGGATCAATGACAATGCATATAAGCTGGATTTGCAAGGTAAGTACAACGTCTCTGCTACTTTTAATGTTTCTGACTTAACTCATTTTGATGCAGGTTCAGATTCGAGGTCGAATCCTTTTCAACAAGGAGGGAATGACATGAGTCCAACCACACCAGAGACATTACATGATGCAGCTAACAACTTGGAAGAACCCATGCAGTTGCCAACAGGGCCAATCACACGCCAAAGAGCAAAGAAGTTCAGAGAGGCCTTTGCGGGACTAGCTCAGAGCTATGTGACCAGTTACAGCAACCAAGTCAAGTGCACACCAGAGACACATATGGACATAACCAGAGAGGTCCCCAAGCTATTTCATTTGACCCAAATCAGCTCAGACTGAAGCATAGCAGAGCAGCTTCAGCACCAGCACCATTTTGACCCGATTTCACCCCATTTTGGGACTATGTTGAATTCGGCCAAATGGGGGCATTTTTGTCATTTGTGCTCGACATTTTGACTTTATTTATGATGTAATTAGCATGGTTGACTATGCCATTAGGCTTAGATTTGTACTTAGCCGGAAGCACGTCAATTTACTATAGCATGTAAGCACCTTAATTAGCTTAAGTGAGATTAGCTTCTAATCTTTGTTTTAAGTTTTTAGGTGCAAAATGACCTTAATGGTCGTGGTTGAGGTGCTTGACTTAGGGCTTTTGGTAATTTTAGCTCTAGGGTCATTTTAGCCTTTTTACTCTTTTGTAACCCTTATTATATGACTCTTCTTTGTATTTTTGGACAACCAACGTAATATACAGAATTTTGAAAGAGAGAAAAGCTTGAGCTTTCCATGGCTATGGCCAAAACCTTGTTGAGGGAGGGATTCCCCTTTTCAAGTTCAAATTGACTTATCTAAGCTTGGCAACTTAGTAGCGTCTCCATTGCTAGCAAAATACAATCTGATTTCATGCTTGTGGTTATCATGGACGTGAGTTTCATGGTGGTTAGGGGCTGATCTTGGTTGGGTTTTGTTCCTACAAAATCAGTATTCAAAGTTCTTGGGGTTTTGAGAAAGATGCTCGGGGGTTTGCTTGGTTTCCAACCCAAGTGAGTTCTTGTCACATTCACTACCTTTGCACCGCAAGTAGAAGACAAAATAGGCCCATTAATGCTCGGCAGCCCTTCATAAATAGAGCAGCCATCCACCCTCATTACCTACCGCAGAATCAAACCCCAGACCCTCATTTGAACAATAATTAGGCACAACAGAACCGATTGCAACACCACAAATTCTACCAGCTAATACCAAAATCAGACCCAGCTGAGCAACCAATCAAAGAATATCCCACCGGAGAAACAGAGCAGCTCTGACCTGGAACTGGAAAAGAGGCCGGTTCAAGAGTATAGGAAACAGGCATGGTAATAATATTTAGTTTCAAGTGTGACAAATAATATTATTAATCATATTAATAATATTTTCATATGTGAGTATATAATTGGACTTTCCAATTATATTTAATTTGCTACAGTATATCGAGTTAGAACGGGGACCAAATGGACCTACGATTCCGAGCTCCAATAATCTCAAAATATTCATTAAGCTCATAATTAAATATTCTGAATTATTAGCTCTGGGTTATTCCACTAAAAACTCGAAGCTGCACCCTCGTTGCCGCAAATAGATAAATTAAGCCGAACCACATCTGTTTCCATCGATATAGTCATTACATAAGGATTAGACCCATCACGAGTATCTTGTAATTAGAGTCGGGTCATAATGTCTGTTATACCCCTCTAATTGATTTTACCTTAAGTACCATTGATTCTCTAATGAACGATTTAATCATAATATTATGAATATTAATCTTTCTATTCGTAATAGAAAGACTTGAGTGCTTTAACCGTTCAAGTACCAAATCAACCATTAAGAAAGATACTCCTATACTTCTCGTAAGATGGAGTAAACTCCATATCTATGTAAAATATCCCCAGCTACACATCAAACAATGTCCCAAAAGTACGTAGCTATTGGTCGGGATCGCTACACCAACTTCACCTTTGTAAATCAAAGGACATAGCCTACCATGCAGAGTTCGTAGTACACTCAGGATTAAGATCAATCCATATATGACCATCTGGTAGATCGAAATGAATTTCTTTATTTAACAAAAATTATAAGAAGAAACTCATTTCTATTTGGGTCCAGTCCTATATGATCACATCATACAAGGTGCCTATATTCTCATGTCTCCACATGGATGATCTCGGATCAAGGTCGCCAACATTATAATGGACCGCAGCTATAGATAAACCACAAATAAAGTACCCGTTTTGTTGCTCTCTATGGACTATTTTAGATTACTAGCTTCAGACTTAAATCCTCTTGTGTATGACACTCATACACTAAGTCTGAAGGCACATGAGTAATCTAGTGTAAACATGATAATATACAATATGCGATATTAAACAATCACTTTGATAAATGGATAATGCATCATTTTATTTCATAAAATATAATATCGTTTACATAACATGATGCTCTAGGGCATATATCCCAACAGGGAGTGTGACCTAATGGCATGATCCAGGCCACACATGGAGCATCAAAGGACCTGGCCAGCAACATAATGGAGCCATTGCAAGTACCAGAAGGGCCAATCATAAGACAGAAGGCCAAAAGAATTAGAGAAGTGAAGGCGGGATTAGTTCAGAGTTTTATGGCCGATTGCAACAAAAAAATCAGAGCCACACTAGAGACGCATGTGGGCTTCAATGGACAAGGCCCTAAGCTACTTTACTTGGCCCAAATAAGTTCTGAATGAAGCTTCACAAGCCTTTGAAAACTTGAAGATTTTGGCCTTTTTTGTAATTTCTCCCTTTATGGGCATTTTTTTCTTTATTCCTTTAGAGTTTCTCTTTGTAACCTATTTAAACTTGCTTTTCTTCTTCCTTAACATTATTCACGAATTTTGAAAGAAAAACACTCAAGCTTTAAGCTTTGGTTATGGCCAAATTTCTTGTGTGGGAGGGATTCCTCTTTTCAAGTTTAAATAAACTTATCTAAGTTTAGCAAGCTTAGTGGCATCTCCATTGCTAGCAAAACACACTGATTTCATGTTTTGAGTTATCATGGGCAATGTTTCATGGTGGTTTAGGGCTGATCTTAGATGGGTTTTTTCTTACAAAATCATTAATTAAGGTTCTTGGGGCTTAAGAAAGAATACTTGGGGTTTTCTTGATTTTCGAATCCAAGTGGGGCTTAAGAAAGAATACTTGGGGTTTGCTTGATTTTCGAATCCAAGTGGGTTTCTTGTCATTTGGTATCATGAGATTAAGGTTCCAAGGTCTGATTTTTCCTATCCTTATTCGTTATTTGATTTTGTTTTAATTATTGTCTCTTTATTGTTCTTGTTTCACTTGTTGTTGGATCTTGTTTATGTTTCCGTTTTGTTGTTTTCTGGGTTAATATTTTGGTCTGAATTTTTCTGTCAAAATCTTGGTTTTTTCCTTTTTCATATCAGTTCGTCATTGTTATCAATTTCCAGATCTGGATTTTTATTGTGCTCTTCATATTAGCTCATTCTTAACATTCTGTTCTTTAGCCTATATTGAAGAAATAAGCATGTTCTTAAACCATTGCTTGATTTATTTCTAAAACCCTAGTGAATCATTTGGGGAAAAAAAAGAAAGGAAAAAGAAAAGAAGCTAGGTCAGATTCATTCTGAGGAAGAACATCAACACCGGACACTTAAGGAATTAGACTTTGAATTCCATTTGATATCAGACTTGAACATCAGCGGGTTAATACTTAGCATTTTTTTCGGACTTGAGTGACAAGTGAACATTTAAGCAAAAAAAAAATTTCAAAAATTTGGTTGAATCTGGTTGGTTCCATATTATTATTATTTGGGTGTGTGTGGATTGTAATCCATCAAACTTTCTATTGAGGCACCAAAATTTCATTCGAAATTGCATACAACCTTGAATTAGCATGCTTATTTGCTCACTATGCTAATTTGTTATTTCATTACTCTGACTACTCTAGCTTAAGTCAATTTGATTGAGTCTTCATCATTACTATTCTTATACGTATTTTTCACCCGCCCTATATATATTCTTAGTTCTTTGTATTTTATGTTGGCTTGAGGACTACATCTGGTTGTGTATTCTTGGATTGAGTTTGATTCGTATTTAAATTGAGGAAGAACTCAATGGTAAAAGGTAGTGAATGTGAGCACAATATCGAGAAAAGCCAATAGAGTGCAAACACGAGTGGAGAGATATTATTTGAGTGTAAACACGTGAGATTGTGAGGATTTACATATTTTTTTTTACTTTTCTTGTTATTTCTAATTTGTTTATTCAGTGTTGAGATGACACGTCTAAGTCTAACAATTGATGAAAAGCTTGAGGCTTTGGATAGAAAGTTTATATATATGATGGAGTACATGAATACTGCTTTGGAGAGGTTGTCCAAGAGTGTAGAGAGTATTCAAAAGGGCAGTGGTCCTAGAGCACCACCACATCAGCATATACAACAACCTAAGAATGTACCACCACCTCAGAATGTGTCACCTCGATGTGTACCATTATGTACCGCCAGATGAAGAAGAATCTGAAAATGAGTTTGATGATTCTGATGATCTTGATGATGTGGATGAGAGATTTCAGCCAAGGCATGATATGAGGCATAATATGAGGTTTTGATAGAATGAATGATAGGAGGGATATGTGGTTCGATGGTAGAGGTGTTTTTGATGAAAGACTATGGGATATGATCGGAGGGGTTGTGGTAGATGAGGAGATGTAGATGGCGATCTAGGTAGCATTAAGATCAAAATACCAACCTTTCAAGGCAAGAATGACCCAGAGGCTTACTTAGAATTGGAAAAGAAAATATAATTGATTTTCAACTGTCATCACTACTCAGACGAGAAGAAGATAAATATGCAGCAATTCAGTTTACTGATTATACTATAATTTGGTGTGATCAGATTGTTTCTACTCGAAGGAGAAACTATGAGAGGCCGGTTCAGACATTGTAGACACTGCATTTTACATAAAGCCCAATGATGAGCCTCGTATGGAGGCACTACCCGATAAGTTACGGAAGTCGCGGGACACGGACGTCGGAAGGGAAAAATTTAAAAATTAATACCTTATCAAAATTTAATTCTTCTGTTTAGCCTCGTGTTCGCTCGATCAATCTCTGTTTTAACTGTTAGCCTCGGCCCAAAACCCATGCAACCTATACAACCCACAAAGGGCCACACGCCCAAGCCCACATCATAAACCCCAAGCCCAATCCAAAATATTCAAATCACATTTAACACATGCCAAAATCCAATCAAATCTCCTTCCAAATTTAAAAATATCTTGAAATCAATCCCCACCAAAATTACATAATTTATTTCCCTTAATAACTTAATGCATCCATTTTTTTGCATGATTTGTTCCCTTTTCAAGCCATGCACACACAATGAAACACTAGCATGCACCACTATAAAAAAACACTACAAAACCCTAATTCCGTCCTCTTCCTTTTTCCTTAGACTCTCACGCTCCTACCTCTCTCTCTCCTCTCTTGTTTTTTTTAAAAGCAAATAAACCCTAAAATCCTCTCACTGCTCACGGCAGTAACCAACAAGAAGATAATAAACCCTAGCCTACACAAACTCCATTCTCTCTCTCACAAACACAACTCACGGCAAACCAAAAACAACAAGAAACCCTAAGCTATTTCTCTCTCAACCTCACGCGCACAAAACCAAAAAACCCTAAGCAGCCCTCGATTCCCCTCTCTCTCCACTGTCTCCACTCAACCTCCACCCACGTGAAACAAACACACGCCTTCACTTTCCCTTCATCTTAATTCGATCAATAAGAAACAACTAAACCAACATAACTGCCCCACTGACCGACCAAAACAGGAACCTAAAGCCTATCAATCACCGATAGAACCTACTCGGTAAACCCACAAAATAAACAAACCAAACTGACCACCTAAGACACGGCAACAACAATAAAACATAAACCCTTCAAAACCCACTCGACAGACACACACCCACACGACCATAAGACACCCACACGACCATAAGACACGCCACTCACACACACTCATACACACACGTCCAACACTCACGCACACACGGCCAAACAAATCACATCCCCTCCACCGACACAAACCAACAAAAACGTGAACCAAAATAGCCCTTTAAAAACAGTTTAAAAATCCTTTGGAAACAATGAAGAACCGAGATAAAACAGCAACGAAAACAGAAAAACAGCGAAGGAAAATACTGAACCAGAAAACCAGAAAAGTTACGGAGCATTAACCCTTCCGGTGACGACGTAACGCACTTCCGAGGAGAAACTTAAAAGGTAAGACCTGAGGGCCCCCTTTTTATCATTTATCTTTTCAGTTAATCTTTGTCGATCACTCGCATGCATCGTTATGTTTTACGCATAGTTTCATTTGTGTTGAGTTGATGATTGCGTGCTATCTCTTGAGGTATATCGGATGGAAACCCAGACATAAATTTCGTAGCTGAATCCGAATGGACGGTAGTGCGGTCTGTACCTGGGATACAACACCACGTACCGCTTGAGAAACTTTCAAGCACATGTTACATTTTGGTATTTAATTTTGTGTTTATTGTTCCGCTATTTATTTTTTATGTATTGTTTCTTTGTTTATGCATTGTTAATCTTGATGCGCATGGGCTAATCATGTGGGGTAAAGGTCCTCTATTCGAGGGAAATGCCTAAAGGCTACCTTTACCACGATGTTTTGCCCCGCCGGACGAAGTATACTTGATTGAATGTGAAATACGTTCAATCGGGCTTACGAGGTCCCATATAGATGTCGGCATTGGTCGTATCTCTTTTATTATTTTGTTATTTACTTTTCGCATGTCATTTCTTTATTTACTTATGCATTGCAATCTAGCGGGCATGGGCTAATCATATTGGATTAAAGGTCATCTATTTGAGGGAAAAGCCAAAAGGCTACATTTACCATGATGTTTTGCCGCGCCGGACGAAGTATACTTGATTGAATGCGAAATATGTTCAATCGAGCATACGAGGTCTCATATAGATGTCGGCCTTGGTCGTATCTCTTTTATGATTTCATTATTTACTTTTCGCATGTCATTGCTTTATTTACTTATGCATTGCAATCTAGTGCACATGGGCTAATCATATTGGATTAAAGGTCCTCTATTTGAGGGAAAAGCCAAAAGGCTACCTTTACCACGATGTTTTTCCGCGCCGGACGAAGTATACTTGATTGAATGCGAAATACGTTTAATCGGGCATACAAGGTCTCATATAGATGTCGGTATTGGTCGTATCTCTTTTATTATTTCGTTATTTACTTTTTTTTTTTGGCTAAGGTAAGTATTATAAACAAAAGAAAACTAACAAAGAGCAAAGGGGCATACCCCATGCAACTAGAGAGGACAAGCCCTCCTAGAAGAAAAGCCGAAAGGCTACAAGAAAAGATCAACAGAAGATGTCATCGGGCAAGTGCCACGAAAGGTGAAGCCATTTATTGTCATAAGATGGTTTCACCTTGCGTAAAAAGCTAGCACGATTCCGAACATCAAAAAAAATATCAAATAGAAGAGCAGAAACAGGCCGAAGAGGCATATCATGAGTGCGAGCATTCCTCTCCCTCCAAATATGGTAGACTGAGGCTGCAAAGGACAGACGAACCAATAGGTGACATAAAGAAGCATCGGTGAACTGACATAACCACTCAACAGTCTGACGCCAATCCCGGCGTCTCCAGTTTAACCTACATATAGCCAAAGACGACCATACCCTCGAAGAGAAAAGACACTGGAAAAAAAGATGATCAATGTCCTCATTTGAACAACCACAGAGAATACAACGCGAGCAAGAAGAGATGCCAAACCTCATCAAACTATCATGAGTACAAAGGCCTCCCTGAATAGACATCCAAAGAAGAGAGGAATGGCGGGGAATAGCCTTTCGGAACCAAACAACTCGAGACCATGCATCAAGGTTCCCCTAGTCCGCATGGCATTCCAGGCACTATCCACAGAAAATCTCCCACTCCTATCATCCTCCCAAACTAGCACATCCTCCCTCAAACTAGAAGGAGACGGAAGATGGGACTGAGCAAAATCAACAAGGGCAGCAGACCTAGAAGGGGGCCAATGCCAAGCAGAATCAGAGATAATGGAAGCAATTGTGGCCATCCTATCCAAGCCAGAGTCATAAATCACTATCTCACCCAACGTGTCCACAATCGGGCCCAGAGGATGCCAAAAATCAAACCACAATAAAGTCTTCTCACCATTCTCAATCCACAATCTAGTGCGCATGGGCTAATCATATTGGATTAAAGGTCCTCTATTTGAGGGAAATGCCCAAAGGAACCTTTACCATAATTTTGCCGCGTCCTTCTTCTCTTGATCTTGTTATTTACCTTTCTTGATTGTTATGTTTTCATTCTTCACTTGCATTCATGTTGTGTCAATGCTTAAGTGTTGCCTCTTGTTGTATATCGGATGGAAACCCAGACATAAATTCCGTAGCCGAATTCGAATGGACGGTAGTGCGGTCTGTACTTGGGATACAACTACACGTACCACTTGAATAATATTCACGCACGTGTTTATGTCATTTTAGATACCACTTTGGTAATCTCGTTCGAACGCGTTCTCAAACGCTACATGAACGCATGCATTCTGTTTACCGTTCGAACGCGTTCCCGAACGCTACAACGAACGCACATATAGTGAACAGACCTCTTTTCATTATATTTTGTGTATGTTTGCCTCCTTGGTCTTTCCTTTTTGCATTACGTACTTAATCATTTCTCTTTATTATTAACGCTTTTAATGTTATTTATTTATATTTTCGCACTTCTTTGTTTAATATGTTTATGGGATCATGCGTTTGTTTTCATTTTATTTACGTTTATGGGTATGCAAACTTGGATGTTGATTAAATTATCTTGCATGTGCTTCATAAGACTTGGTTATACTATTGCATAAATCCTTTCATTACAATTGGCGTAAGTAAGGGACCATTCTGAACCCAACGGTTTGAGGTCTTCCCTTGTGAGGGGTGAGTACGGCCTTAAATCATTTCCCAGTTCACACTGGGTGACGACTCATTTATTCTCCGGTTTAGTCCCCCGTGGGCTACTCCGTACTCCCGACCGGGCCGCGAGCCCGGACAGTGTCGCCCACCTCTGTGCCATGCCCATAGTCTGGCGATAGAGAATCAGCCCCGAAATAATGTCTTGTAATGTTTGTGATTTTTGCTTTAGTTAACCTTGTCTCATATAGTTTGCATACCCTTTCTTACCTTGATGGCATCATGTATCGTGAAGTCATTTTCGCTCGAAGCGGCAGATCATTATATGGTATCATCACTCGTTGGCACGTACCTTAGGGTATAAAAATGGTGCGCTCATTTGCTCGCTCGAACCCTTGAGTGGGGAGACCTAGTTATGGCAACCCTTCACCGGCGGGAGCCCTTATCAATACTCCCATAAAACTGCATGAGAACCATAGTTATATGACCTATAAAAGCCACCATTTTATGGTTATGTTTGGGACCATCATCATTTGGATCTAGTTGGACTTCTCGTCATAAGGGACGAACTTGTTGGGCCACTTAAACTGGGACGAGTTTATGTCTTATGACGATTGGGCCAAAAGCTTCCAAAATGTCGATGGGCCACTTTGTGTTTGGGCCCCCTATTATTTGAAGTTGTTTAGCCACGTTATAGCAAAAGTGTAAACATGTTGGGTCTTTTTCAACTGGGACAAGTTTGCACCTCGCAATAATATGATTGAATGCTTTAAAATGATAATGGGCCAACTTGTATGAAAACCTTAATGGGCTTAGAAAGTCCAAACATGACATACTGGTGCATATGAGAGAACGATTTTGTGTACCCCATATTGGTGCATATGATAAGCCACACCTAGGACAGAAATGGACTTACCACGAGTGTGGAAGAAATAAGGTCGGAATGACATACTATTTTGATAACCACATATATCTTATATATATCATGCATCACACGCATACACGCATCATGTAACTCCCGTGTCTTAAAAGTCATCATAGATATCTGTTGGGTTAGAAAAGAAAGACTTGCCAAGAAGAGTTTAGAAAACATGGGTATCGGGGAAAAGGAAACCAAAAAACAGAAAACCTTATGGTAAGAATAGAAAGACCATTTGGGGGGCCTTCAGCAAAAAAAAATGTCTAAAAAAAAGAAAAAAAAAAAAGAAGGAAAAAAATTATTTATTTTTAGTCCTCAATAGTTAGGCATAAGTCCAATGATGCAAATGTTTGCTTTAGGATGAAATCTTAGAAACGATAAACTTTTGACGTGCTTTTATCCAATACTTTGAGTAGTTGATCTATGTTAGACTCGTAAGCACTTGATTATAGGTTTTTAGCAGTGAAAACCTGAGTAGTCGACAAGGTGACTAGTTAAAGAAATTGCAGGTCGATGAATGACTGTTCGCTTAGATGTCTACCTTGATTTGCTTGTGTTATGATGTGTGGTATAGTTGAAAATAAAAGAAAAGTCTCTAAAAAAAAAAAACCACTTATAACTGATAAGCGTGAAGCTACCCATGGGCGAGTATTAGGACCACCATGAGGAGAAATGCTACCTTAAAGGGTAGGTGTGTTAAAAAAAAGAGAAGAAAAAAAAAGAGACAAAAAAAGAGACAAAAGAAAAGAAAAAGAAAATCATACCATATTGAGCACAAAAAAAGCAATTGAAGAGCATAATTTAGACATTTAGGTTGGTTTGACCCATCGATCCTAATTTTTAAACGAAATCATTGAGTTGGCTTACCTAGGAATCAACCTGTAAAAGAACCTTTACACACACGCGCTTTGAGTCTGGCTTAGATCATTTATTCAAAGACTTGGATTTGAGTTGCATTGAATGTTTTGAAGGGTCTCTGGTTTCAATACTGGGCACTCTTTGAGGGCAATAATATGTATAACTGTTGGGACTATTTCCTAGCATGTAATATAGTATGATGGATATGAATGCCACATCACGTGGTTCACATTGACCTAGTGCAAACAGATTAGAGCCGAAATCTAAACCAGGTCTGGGGGCGACCAATCTACCACCCTGCGAATAAGGGACATAACGGGATCTTGAGCCATGGGACCAAGAAAACTAAGCAATCACCAGAGTAGAATTGGCAGAAGGAAACTATAAGCAGGCCCAGAGGGCGACCAAAGATTTTTATATGAAATAGGAAATACATCCATGCATACGTGCATACATATCACATACATGCAATTTTTGTTTTGTGTTCGTAGGTTTTTTGAAAAAAAAATGGAAAAGACGAGCAACTCAGGAACGGTTCAAAAATGAACCATCTCAACTCAAGTAACGGTTCAAAAATGAACCATCTCAACTCAAGTAAAGGTTCAAAAATGAACCATCTCTCATCAAGTAACGGTTCGGGAATGAACCACCTCAACTCAGTAACGGTTCGGGAATGAACCATCTTTCATCAAGTAACGATTCGGGAATGAACCAGGGGTCAAGCACCTTACCACCACATCAACTCAGTTCGAAGCATCTCGCAAAGCAGCAGGTAAGTACGACAGCCGACAAACCAGGTAAGTAAAAATGCATGCATAACTTTGATAGGGTTGTCACTGTCACACACTACACAAGCCCCATCAAAGTGGGGGCGACTGTAGACACTGCATTTTTGCATAAAGCCCAATGATGAGCCTCGTATGGAGGCACTACCCGATAAGTTACGGAAGTCGCGGGAAACGGACGTCGGAAGGGAAAAATTTAAAAATTAATACCTTATCAAAATTTAATTCTTTTGTTTAGCCTCGGCCCAAAACCCATGCAACCCACAAAGGGCCACACGCCCAAGCCCACTCACAAGACCCAAGCCCAATCCAAAATATTCAAATCACATTTAACACATGCCAAAATCCAATCAAATCTCCTTCCAAATTTAAAAATATCTTGAAATCAATCCCCACCAAAATTACATAATTTATTTCCCTTAATAACTTAATGCATCCCCTTTTTTTTGCATGATTGTTCCCTTTTCAAGCCATGCACACACAAGGAAACCTAGCATGCATCACTATAAAAATAACACTACAAAACCCTAATTTCGTCCTCTTCCTTTTTCCTTAGACTCTCACGCTCCTAGCTCTCTCTCTCCTCTCTCGTTTTTTTTTTTAAATCAATAAACCCTAAAATCCTCTCAGTGCTCACGGCAGTAACCAACAAGAAGAGAATAAACCCTAGCCTACACAAACTCCCTTCTCTCTCCCTCACAAACACAACTAACGGCAAACCAAAAAAACAAGAAACCCTAAGCTATTTCTCTCTCAACCTCACGCGTACAAAACCAAAAAACCCTAAGCAGCCCTCGATTCCCATCCTCTCCACTGTCTCCACTCACTCACAGCATACAAGCCACACACGCACAGATCAACAAACAAACCCAAACCAGTCAACCTCAACCCACGTGAATCAAACACACACCTTCACTTTCCATTCGTCTTCATTCGATCAATAAGAAACAACTAAACCAACACGACTGCCCCACTGACCAACCAAAACATGAACCCTAAAGCCTTTCAATCACCGACAGAACCTACTCGGCAAACCCACAAAATAAACAAACCAAGCTTCCCACCTAAGACACGGCAACAACAATAAAACATAAACCCTTCAAAACCCACTCGGCAGACACACACCCTGCCAAAACACCACCCACATACCATAAGACACCCACACGACCATAAGACACGCCACTTACACACACTCATACACACACGTCCAACACTCACGCACACACGGCCAAACAAATCAAAGCCCCTCCACCGACACAAACCAACAAAAACATGAACCAAAACAGCCCTTAAAACAGTTCAAAAATCCTTCCGAAACAGTGAAGAAACCGAGACAAAATAGTAACGAAAATAGCGAAACAGCGAAGAAAAATACCGAACCAGAAAACCAGAAAAGTTACGGAGCATTAACCCTTCCGGCGACGACGTAACGCACTTCCGAGGAGCGACTTAAAAGGTAAGATCTGAGGGCCCTCTTTTTATCATTTATCTTTTCAATTATTCTTTGTCGATCACTCGCATGCATCGTTATGTTTTACGTATAGTTTCATTTGTATTGAGTTGATGATTGCGTGATATCTCTTGAGGTATATCGGATGGAAACCCATACGTAAATTCCGTAGCCGAATCCGAATGGACGGTAGTGCGGTCTGTACTTGGGATACAACTCCACGTACCGCTTGAGAAACTTTCAAACACGTGTTACATTTTGGTATTTAATTTTGTGTTTATTGTTCCGCTATTTATTTTCTATGTATTGATTCTTTGTTTATGCATTGTTAATCTTGATGCGCATGGGCTAATCATGTGGGGGTAAAGGTCCTCTATTCGAGGGAAATGCCTAAAGGCTACCTTTACCACGATATTTTGCTATACCGGACGAAGTATACTTGATTGAATGCGAAATACGTTCAATCGGGCTTACGAGGTCCCATATAGATGTCGGCATTGGTCGTATCTCTTTTATTATTTCGTTATTTACTTTCCGCATGTCATTGCTTTATTTACTTATGCATTGCAATCTAGCGCGCATGGGCTAATCATATTGGATTAAAGGTCCTTTATTTGAGGGAAAAGCCAAAAGGCTACCTTTACCATGATGTTTTGCCGCCCCGGACGAAGTATACTTGATTGAATGTGAAATACGTTCAATCGGGCATACGAGGTCCCATATAGATGTCGGCCTTGGTCGTATCTCTTTTATGATTTCGTTATTTACTTTCCGCATGTCATTGCTTTATTTACTTATGCATTGCAATCTAGTGCGCATGGGCTAATCATATTGGATTAAAGGTCCTCTATTTGAGGAAAAAGCCAAAAGGCTACCTTTACCACGATGTTTTGCCGCGCCGGACGAAGTATACTTGATTGAATATGAAATACGTTCAATCGGGCATACGAGGTCCCATATAGATGTCGGCATTGGTCGTATCTCTTTTATTATTTCGTTATTTACTTTCCGCATGTTATTGCTTTATTTACTTATGCATTGCAATCTAGTGCGCATGGGCTAATTATATTGGATAAAGGTCCTCTATTTAAGGGAAATGCCCAAAGGCTACCTTTACCATAGTTTTGGCGCGCCCTTCTTCTCTTGATCTTGTTATTTACCTTTCTTGATTGTTATGTTTTCAAGCACAAAAGCGTTATTACACGCTAGATGTTGTGTGAATGGCAAGAGGTGTAGTATGATCATTGAGGTGTAGGTAACCAAGAGAGTATAATAAGCTTAAGAAGGGCTCGGGTGGTAAGAAAGGTCAGAAACGTCAATCCCCGAGAGGGGCAGGCAGAGATGATTTACTTGGGTGGGCTTCTCCCTTCTGTCTGTTTTTTATGTTTTTTGGTTGTTGGAATATCCGGGGTCTCAATGATCCGAGTGAGGAGTTTTTTGTGATGAGAAGCTTTCTTTGTGTGGTGTAGTTGAAACTAAGGTGAATGATGCCCAATTTTTTCGGGGTCTCCGGTAGGGGTGGGCGCGGTTCGGTTTGGTTCGGTTTTTGCTAAAAACCGAACCAAATCATATTTACGTTTTTACGGTTCGGATTTTTTACCTCTCAAACCAAACCATTAAATAACGGTTTGGTTCAGATTGAAAATTTTTTAAACCAGCGGTTTACGAATTGGTTCGGTTCGGTTTACGGATTATTATATTTAAAATAAATTTCCATCCACTTAAGTGAAAAAAAAACTAGTCTATCCAACAAATAGTATGAAGTGCTAGGGTGTAAGCTGTGGCTCCAGGAAACACATACACTCCATAAAGAATTGAAAAATGAGGCACAATTAATTCTTGTATTTTTTTAAAAATTACCTTGAATAATGATGCTATCATCATTCTAATTAAGAGACAAATCCAACATCTTACTTTCAAGAATAATGATGCTACCACAAAACAAAAAATTTAAGAATAAAAGTATTAACAAATAAATTGAAGAATAAAAGTATTAACAAAAAATTTAAGAATAAAAGTATTTACATACAATAAAAAGAAAATATAGAATAAAATTAAAGAAAAATACAATTTTTTTTATAAAAATATATAATTTTTTAATTATAACGGTTTGGTTCGGTTTTAAACAGGTGCGGTTCGGATTAGCTCCTGAACCGAACCGTAAACCATTTGGGGTGGGCCAATCCGAACCGCAAACCGAACCGTTAAAAAAAACCGTAAATTCGGTCCGGTTTGGTTCGGTTTGCGGTTTGGTTCGGTTCGGTCGGTTTTTTTGCCCACCCCTAGTCTCTGGTGCTATTAATCCTTCGTGGATGTTTTTTTGCCACTATGATATTCTTCCTTTGGTCATATTTGGGTTTGTTGGAACCATAGTGATGTTGATGTTAGCATTATTTGCTCATCCCCTCAAGTTATCCATTGTCGTGTTTCACATGTTTCTTCCCTTTGGACTTGTGTGGTTTATATGGTTTATGGTGACTATGATTATGATAAGCGTCGGGAGCTATAAGATGACTTGCATGCTAGTTGTAGTGATTTTGATGCTTCTCAGTGGTTGGTTATGGGTGATTTTTAATATTATCTGGTCTCATTTTTAGCATAGTGGTGGTCCTTTGTCGTGCTTTCTTGGTTTGGATGATCTTTAGATTTCTAGATGTCCTTTTACATGGTTAAATAAGCAGGTTCATTCTCCTATTTGGCGGAAGTTAGACCGTGTACCTTTTGGGAGTGTATTTTCCTGGTTCGGTTGTCCGGTTTCTTCCTCCCCGTATTTCTGATCATTCTCCTATGGTTGGGAATCTCGTTGAGCTCCCTAAGAGGATTATCCCCTTAAATTTTTTTATTATTGGGTCGAGCATCCTGATTTTATGACGGTTGTGGCTAGAGTTTGGATATTAATATTTGTGGAATGAGTTGGATGTTAGGAATGAGTTGGATAGGGTGCAGTGTGCCTTGTAGGAGACCTCGAGTGACCTCTATTTGTTAGGTGATGAGGCGAGATTATCCCTATTGTATGGTAACATGAGTCGGGCTGATGAGGGCTTAGTTCGGAAAAAATCTCGAGTTCAATGGCTTAACCTGGGGGATCAAAATAAAAAGTTCTTTTTCCAAACTTTGAAACAACATCATCGTCGTAGCAAGATCACTTCTATTTTTAGGGAGGATGGGACTTTTTTGGAGAATGACGTTCTGGTGATAGATGAGATTGTGTCCTACTATGAGTCTCTTCTGGGGCCTCAACCTACAATGTAGAACTTTAATAGGCACCTTCTTTGTTCTGTTATATCTCAGAAGGTGTCTGAGGAGCATAAGAAGTCCCTTGCTCGGGGAGGTTTCTTATGAGGAGATAAAGGATCTTATATTCTCTTTGAAGGATAATGAGGCTCTTGGCCGAGATGGATTAATTCGGGCTTCTTTAAGAAGACTTGGATTATTGTGGGTGATGATGTCCTTCGTGCTATTCACTCTTCTTTTGTTCGGGGAGAATCTTGAAACAGGTTAATGCAACGACTATTGCCCTGATTCCTAAGATTCCTAACCCTCTCAGGTTAAGGATTTTTGCCCTATATCATGTTGTAACACTATTACAAATGTATTGCCAAGCATATTGCGAATCAAATTAAGGTTGTTCTTCCTTCAGTGGTGTTAGTCATAATCAGTCTACTTTTATTGGAGGGCGGCATATTAGTGATAAACATTGATTGTGACAGGAGTTGGTTAGGAGTTATCATCACAGTGGGGGGATTCCGAGATGTGCGCTTAAGATTGATTTGATGAAGGCTTATGATACTGTTTGTTGGGATTTTATGGTTGGGGTTCTTAGGACATTTGGGTTTCCAGAGAGGATGGTGGGTTGGATTTGGGAGTGTATTACCACTACCATATTCTCAGTATCCATTAATGGGGAGTTGAATGTTTTTTTCTCAGGGGGTCGTGGTTTACGCCAAGGTGATCCTATGTCTCATTATCTAATTGTTTTGGTTATGGAGGTTCTCTCTCGATTACTTCGGAATATGGTACATGATCAGGGTTTCAAGTTTCACTAGCGCTACTCTAAGGACTCTCTCATCCATCTTAGTTTTGTAGATGATTTGATGATTTTTTATAGGGCGGATGTCATCTCGGTCTCCTTAATCAGAGATAGTCTTCAACAGTTCATGGGTTTATCTGGTTTGGTTCCGAATCCAGCTAAGAGTCATTTGTTCTCGTCGGTTATTTCCTTATCTCTTAAGAATCAACCTCTTCGAGTTCTGGGTTTCCAAGAGGGTGAGCTTTTTGTGAGGTATTTGGGGGTTCATTTGATTTCTACTAAGCTACGGGCCACGGACTGTACTACCCTGGTTGAGCGTATTATCGAACATGCCAAGAGCTGGAATTGTAGGGTTCTCTCATACTCGGGGTGGGTTCAACTCATCAAATAGGTTTTGTTCTCTATCCAAGTGTATTGCTCCTCTCTGTTCATCTTGCCTAAGTCTGTTATTAGGAAGGTGGAGACAACCTTAAGATATTTTCTTTGGAAGGGCAGTGAACTTGCTTCGTCAGGGGCAAATGTGGCATGGAGTAGAGTCTGTTTGCCTTTGGACGAAGGTGGTTTTGGGATTAAGGATTTGGAAATTCGGAATCGAGCGACCAATATTAAGCATTTATGGTTCCTTTGCTCTGGTCAAGTCTTCTGTTGGTCTACTTAGGCTCAATCTAACCTTTTGCATGGACGGAATTTTTGGGAGGTGATATGCCCTGGAGATTGCTCTTTGAGATGGCAGAAGAGTTTGGGTCTTCGATCATGGACTCGTCAGCATATGAGATTTAGGATTGGGAGTGGTGATAAGGTTTTGCTTTGGTTTGATAATTGGCATCCTCTCGGCCTGATTGTGGTTACTATGGGTGAGAGGGTCATTTATGACTCTGGTTTGGACATGATGGCCACAATGTCATCTATTATCTTTGACTTTGCTTGGCACTGGACTCCGACTAGTTCTAGTTCCCTTTTGGAGCTGGCCCGTTCCCTTCCATTGGATTGCATACCTTGTAGTACGAGGGAGGATGTGCTGGTTTGGGAGGACGATAGTAGAGGTATTTTTTCTATTAGGAGTGCTTGGAATGCTATGAGGACGAGGGGCACTTTGGTGCATTGGCATCAGATTGTTTGATTTCGTAAGGCTATCATGCGCCATGCTTTTCTGCTTTGGTTGACCATCCAGGGTGGACTTTGTACTTAGGATAAATTGATGAGTTTCGGTATCTCTGCTTGTTCGAGATGTGTACTTTGTGGTTGCTCTGGGGAGGATGTAGATCACTTTTTTTTTCCTAAGGCCCTTTCTCATCCCGGGTTTAGTTGACTGTGTTGGCTATGTGTGGTTTAGATTGGAGCTCTCGGGTTTGGATGTAGACAGTTCAGTGGATGGATCAGTACACTAGAGGCTCCTTATGTCATATTATGGTTCGTCTTTCATTTATAGCCTATGTTTACTTCTTATGGAGGAAAGAAATGTTCGCCTTCATGATGAGCTTCCTCGCCCTTTTAGTGTTCTTCTCACTGACATTGTGTTTTCTGTTCTGACACGTGCTAGTTTGTTACGAAAGGTGAAACCATCTTATGATAATTAATGACTTCACCTCTCTTGGCATTTGTCTGATGATATCTTTTGATGTTTTTTGTTTCCTTTATAGCTTTTAGCTCTTGTTGCTAGGAGGGCTTGTCCTCTCTAGTTGTCTGGGGTACGCCCTGTGCTTTTGTTAATTTCTTTTTATTCAATATACTTACCTTATCAAAAAAAAAAGACTACATGAAAAACAGAAAGTAAAGATAGAAAAATCAGAACTTGGAACCCTAACCTCTGATACCAAATGACGAGGAACTCACTTGGATGATTAGGCCAAGCAAACCTCAAGCAACAGATAGAACCCCAAGAACAGTGAATTTGATTTTGTTAGAACAAAACCCTTCCAAGACCACAAAGAAGACCCACAAAGAACTTGTCTTTGAGAAACCTTAAGATGATGCCTTTTTGTGTTCTGCTATCATGGAGACGCCACTAAGATTGCCACGCCTTAGATAAGTCGAAGCTGAAATAAAGGGGAATCCCTCTCTTAAGCTTGAATTTTGGCCGTAGCCATTCTTAAAGAAGAATTTCAAAAAAGGTGGATTATTTCTCATTAAGGAAGACAAGTTACAATATATAGTACAAGACAAGTTACGAAATTGACTTTAAAATAAAAAGAAACTTACTAAAGTCAAGCAAGTAGTTGGCAAGCTTACAAAAGTCAACAAAGTGGTTGGCAAGCTTATCAAAGTCATCAGATGTGGTTGGAATCAATACAAATGTTAAAAGAAAAAGTTAACAAAGGTAAAAAAAAAATCAACAAAGGTGGAAACTTTTCCAAAATGACCAAATTATCCCTTTTTCCATAAAATCCTCCAAATTTCTTAGGCCTTCATATATATAGGCCCAAAGATGTGTTTTGAAGCCCATTAAGTCTTGTCTTGGCAAAATATTTGATGTTGGACTTGATTGGGCTTGATTTGTCAAAATTGCTTTTATGTTGGGCTTGCGTCATCCTCATCCACATCAATCTGGTTCATTGGGTTTGAAAGTTGTCTTGGACTTGAAGATTGAATGCAAATTAGGCTATAATAATCCCATTTGATTTCCGTCGTTGAGGACTCTCTGGACGGTACCCTGGATCATATCATTATCCCCATATTGAAATGGATTCGTCCTTGAATCCGAACCCGAATCATAGATAGTTATCACAAAATCAATTGGACAATGATCTTAGAACATAAAAGAAGCGTACTTGACCACGTGTACCTGTGATGAAAAAACTTAAACAATAGAAAATGTGTTGGGTAAAAGCTTCACTACCGCATCCATTTTCTTTTCACTCACTCTCACGGTTTCATCATCACTCTTTTTTTGGATAAGGTAAGTGTATAATATATATATATATATATATATAAGAAGCACAAGGGCATACCCTAGACAACTAAGGAGGACATGTCCTTCTAGCAACAAAGTTAAAAGGAAACAAAAACATCAAAAGATGTCCTCAGATAGATGCCAAGAGAGGTGAAGCCATTTAAGAAGGTCTCACCTTTTGACAAGAAACCCACTTGGATTCGAAATCCAAGCAAACCCCAAGCAACGGACAGAACCCCAAGAACCGCGAATTTGATTTTGTAGGAACAAAAACCCTTCCAAGGCCACAAAGAAGACTCATAAAGAACTTGCCCTTGAGAACCTTTAAGATGAATCCTTGTAGTGTTTTGCTAGTAATGGAGACGCCACTAAGTGTGCCAAACTTAGATAAGTCGATTCAAACTTGAAAAGGGGAATCCCTCCCTTACAAGAATTCGGCCATAGCCAAAGCTTTAAGCTTTTGAGTTTACAATTTCGTTGATTACCCTCAAATGAAGAAGAAAGTAAGCTTAAATAGTGTTACAAAAAGAAACCCTAAAGGTGTAAAGACAACAATGCCCCTAAAAACGAAATTACACAAATATCAAGTCTTTAAGTCTTCAAAAGCCTATGAAGCTTTATTCTAAACTGATTTTGGCCAAATGAAATGGCTTTGGGCCCTTTCCATCGAAGCCCACATGCATCTCTATTTGTTTGTTGCAGTCGGCCATAAAACTCTGAACTAATCCCGCCATTGCTTCTCTGAGTCTTTTGGTCCTCTGCCTCGTAATTGGACCTTCTGGTACTTGTAATGCGTCCTTTGTTTTGTTGTCGGCCTGGATCATGTCATCCCCTCCCTCTTGAAAAGGATTCAACCTCGAATCTGTACCTACATAAAAAAGAGTTAAGTCAGAAACATTAAATGTAGCAGACACATTATACTTACCTTGTAAATCCAGCTTGTATGCATTGTCATTAATCAGTTCCAAAACTTGAAATGGACCATCCCCTCTCGGTTGTAGCTTAGATTTACGTTGTTCAGGAAATCTCTCCTTGCGCATGTGTACCCAAACCCAATCTCCAGGCTGAAATACCACACGCTTTCTTCCCTTATTAGCATGAGAAGCATATTGCTCATTCTTCCGTTGTATTTGCTCTCTTGCTTTCTCATGTATGTGCTTCACCAAATCGGCTTTCCTTTTTCCATCTAGCCCCGCATGCTCATCAACAGGCAAAGGTAACAAATCCAATGGAGTTAGTGGCTGAAAACCATAAACAATTTCAAAAGGTGAAAATGATATAGAAGAATGAATGCTACGATTATATGCAAACTCAATAAATGGCAAACAATCTTCCCAACTCTTCAAATTCTTGCCAACTATAGTGCGCAATAATTGAGATAAAGTCCTATTAACGACCTCTGTTTGTCCATCCGTCAGTGGATGACATGTGGTAGAATACAATAGTTTGGTGCCTAGTTTAGCCCACAACACCTTCCAAAAATGGCTAAGGAACTTAACATCTCTATCAGATACAATACTCCTAGGTATACCATGGAGTCGTACTATGTCTCTGAAAAATAAATCTGCAAACATGTAGCCTGGGTTGATATATCGATGGATTTTGTGTTAGGTTTGCCTAGGACAAAGATGGGTAGAGATTCAATCTTTATTGTAGTTGATAGGTTTAGTAAAATGGCTCATTTCATTGCATGTCATAAAACCGATGATGCTACAAACATTGCAGATTTATTTTTCAGAGACATAGTGCGACTCCATGGTATACCTAGGAGTATTGTATCTGATAGAGATGTTAAGTTCCTTAGCCATTTTTGGAAGGTGTTGTGGGCTAAACTAGGCACCAAACTATTGTATTCTACCACATGTCATCCACAGACTGATGGACAAACATAGGTCGTTAATAGGACTTTATCTCAATTATTGCGCACTATAGTTGGCAAGAATTTGAAGAGTTGGGAAGATTGTTTGCCATTTATTGAGTTTGCATATAATCGTAGCATTCATTCTTCTACATCATTTTCACCTTTTGAAATTATTTATGGTTTTCAGCCACTAACTCCATTGGATTTGTTACCTTTGCCTATTGATGAGCATGCAGGGCTAGATGGAAAAAGGAAAGCCGATTTGGTGAAGCACATACATGAGAAAGCAAGAGAGCAAATACAACGGAAGAATGAGCAATATGCTTCTCATGCTAATAAGGGAAGAAAGCGTGTGGTATTTCAGCCTGGAGATTGGGTTTGGGTACACAAGCGCAAGGAGAGATTTCCTGAACAACGTAAATCTAAGCTACAACCGAGAGGGGATGGTCCATTTCAAGTTTTGGAACGGATTAATGACAATGCATACAAACTGGATTTACAAGGTAAGTATAATGTATCTGCTACATTTAATGTTTCTGACTTAACTCCTTTTGATACAGGTACAGATTCGAGGTCGAATCCTTTTCAAAAGGGAGGGGATGACATGATCCAGGCCGACAACAAAACAAAGGACGCATTACAAGTACCAGAAGGTCCAATTACGAGGCAGGGGACCAAAAGACTCAGAGAAGCAATGGCGGATTAGTTCAGAGTTTTATGCCGACTGCAACAAACAAATAGAGATGCATGTGGGCTTCGATGGAAAGGGCCAAAGCCATTCATTTGGCCCAAATCAGTTTAGAATAAAGCTTCCTAGGCTTTTGAAGACTTAAACACTTGATATTTGTGTAATTTCGTTTTTAGGGGCATTGTTGTCTTTACGCTTTTAGGGTTTCTTTTTGTAACACTATTTAAGCTTACTTTCTTCTTCATTTGAGGGGAATCAATGAAATTGTAAACTCAAAAGCTTAAGGCTTTGGCTATGGCCGAATTCTTGTAAGGGAGGGATTCCCCTTTTCAAGTTTGAATCGACTTATCTAAGTTTGGCAAACTTAGTGGCGTCTCCATTTGCTAGCAAAAACACTACAAGGATTCATCTTAAGGGTTCTCAAGGGCAAGTTCTTTGTGGGTCTTCTTTGTGGCCTTGGAAGGGTTTTGTTCCTACAAAATAAATTTCACGGTTCTTGGGGTTCTGTCAGTTGCTTGGGTTTGCTTGGATTTCGAATCCAAGTGGGTTTCTTGTCAGTGAGGCATAGTGTCCCATGCCCAAACATTTGAAACACTTTACATCTTTAGTTCTAGTAGCAGCACCCTCAGGTTTTGGTCTAGTTTTGCTCGGTTCTGCAGCCTCTTTACCTTTGGCACTAGGTTCGGCCCTAGGCTTATTAAAGCCTCCACTGAAATCGCCTCTAGGCTTGTCAAAGCCTCCATCTCGCTTCTCATTCGGAACCCATTTCCCCTTCCATGCAGAAGTAGCATGAGTGCCAAATCTGGATGTTGACTTTTTCTTGAGTTGCATTTCTACCTTGATAGCCATGTGAAGCATATCCTCGAAATCAACATAGTGATGCAACTCCACCATGTTTGCAATCTCTCTATTCAAGCCCCCTAGAAACCGTGCCATAGTAGCTTCTGCATCCTCAACTACATTTGCCCTGATCATGGCAACTTCCATCTCGGTGTAATAGTCCTCAACACTCTTGGTCCCCTGATATAGATGTTGTAGTTTCTGATACAATTCCCTATAGTAATGGCCGAGTATAAATCTCTTTCTCATGAGACCTCTAAGTTTTGCCCATGTCTGAACCGCTCTCTCATAATTTCTCCTCCGAGTAGAGACAAGCTGATCCCACCAAATCATAGCATAATCGGTAAACTCAATCGCTGCTAGATTGATCTTCTTCTCATCTAAGTAGTGATGACAGTTGAAAATCAATTCTATTTTCCTTTCCCATTCCAAATAAGCTACATGATCATTCTTGCCGTGGAATGTTGGTATCTTGATCTTGATACTACCTAGATCACCATCTACATCTCTTAGTCTACCATATTCCCTCCTATCATAATCCCCTCTTCTGGCATCAAATGCACCTCTATCATCAAACCATCTTTCGTGGCACTTGCCCGATGACATCTTTAGTTGATCTCTTGTAGCCGTTTGGCTTTCTTCTAGGAGGGCCTGTCCTCTCTAGATCCTGGGGGATGCCCCTTTGCTCTTGTATAGTTTTCTTTTGGTTATAATACTTACCTTATCCAAAAAAATCTATCCCTCCTATCATTCCTCATATCAAACCTCATATTAGGCCTCCTATCATGCCCAGGCTGAAATCTCTCCTCCACATCATCAAGACCATCAAAATCATCAAACTCATCAGCTTCATCTTCATCTGGTGGTACATACTGTGGTGGTACACGTCGAGGTGCCACATTATGAGGTGGTGGTACATTCTGAGGTGGTGGTATATGTTGCGGTGGTGGTGCTCTGGGACCGCTACCAGTTTGAATACTCTATACACTCTTGGTCAATCTCTCCAAAGCAGTATTCATGTTCTCCATCATATCTATAAATTTCCTATCCAAAGCCTCAAGCTTTTCATCAATGGTTAGACCTGCCATCTCAACACTAAACAAACATATTAGAAATAACAAGAAGGTAAAGCAAATATGTAAATCCTCACAATCTCACGTGTTTACACTCGAATGATATCACTCCACTCGTGTTTGTACTCTATTGGCTTTTACCCGATATTGTGCTCACAATCACTGCCTTTTACCACTCTTGAGTTCTTCCTCAATTCAAATGTGAATCACACTCAATCACGGTCGTATGCAATTTCGGGAGAAAATTTGGTACCTCTATAGAAATTTTGATGGAATACCCTCCACGGTCACCTAAGATGAATCCTTGTAGTGTTTTGCTAGCAATGGAGACGCCACTAAGTTTGCCAAACTTAGATAAGTCGATTCAAACTTGAAAAGGGGAATCCCTCCCTTACAAGAATTCGGCCATAGCCAAAGCTTTAAGCTTTTGTGTTTTACAAATTTCGTGATTGTTCTCAAAATGAAAAAGAAAGAAAGCTTAAATAGTGTTACAAAGAGAAACCCTAAAGGCATAAAGACAACAATGCCCCTAAGGCTAAATTACAAAAATACCAAAGTCTTCAAGTCTTCAAAGGCCTTTGAAGCTGATTTGGGCCAAGTGAAGTGGCTTTGGGCCCTCTCTATTGAAGCCCACATGCCTCTCTATTTGTTTGTTGCAATCGGCCATAAAACTCTGAACTAATCTCGCCATTGCTTCTCTGAGTCTTTTGGTCCTCTGTCTTGTAATTGGCCATTCTAGTACTTGTAATGGGTCTTTTGCTTTGTTGTCGGCCTGGATAATGTCAAAGGTTGTCTCCACTTTCCTAATAATATACTTAGGCAAGATGAATAGTGAGGACCAATACACTTTGATAGAGAACAAAACCGATTTGATAAGTTGAATCCGCCCCGAATATGAGAGAACCCTATAACTCCAACTCTTGGCATGCCCGATAATACACTCAACCAGGATAGTACAGTCTGAGGCCCGTAGCTTAGTAGAAATCAAAGGAACCCCAAATATCGCAGAGGAAGCTCACCTCTTGGAAACCAGTACTCGAAGAAGCTGATCCTTAAGAGTTAAAAAAATACCCGATGAGAAAAGATGACTCTTAGTTGGAATCAGAACCAAACCAGATAAACCTATAAACTGCTGAAGACAATCCCTTATCAAAGAGACCGAGCTGACATCCGCCCTACAAAACATCATCAAATCATCTGTAAAACAGAGATGGGTGAGAGAGTCTTTTGAGCAGTGCTATAGGATCAACTTGGCGCAAACCATGGCCCCCGGATATTGAGAACATAGTAGTGGTCATACACTCCTGAATCCAAACAACCACCCTCTCTATAAATCCAAAGGACCTAAGAACTCTAACCATAAAATCCCAATGAATAGTATAATAAGCCTTCATCAAATCAATCTTAAGTGCATATCTCAAGATCCCACCACTACGATGATAACTCCTCACCAACTTCTGGCACAATAGAATGTTATCACTAATATGCCGCCCCACAACAAAAGCAGACTGATTAGGACTGACCATTGAAGGAAGAACAACCTTAATCTGATTCGCAATATGCTTGACATTTGTAAATAGTGTTGCAACAGGATATAGGGTGAAAATCCTTAACCTGAGAGAGGTTAGAAATCAGAGCAATAGTCGTAGCATTATCCTGCTTCAAGAGTCTTCCCGAACTAAAGAATTTAAAGGAGATTGTCCTCTTAGGGAGCTCAACGAGATTCACAACCAAAGGAAAATGGTCAGAAATGTGGTAAGGAAGAAACCGGACAACCGGACAAGGAAAGAGACACTCCCAAGAGGTATTAGCAAGAAGGCCAACTCATCTCTCCAAGAAGGCCACGACAGAAGACCACCACTTTGCTCAAAAGCAGAATGGTAACATTAAAATCACCCAGCCACATAGAAGCTTCGAAATCACAACTAGCATGCAAGTCAGCCCACAGCTCCCGACGCCTCTCATAATCACAGTCACCATAAACCATAGAAACCACACAGCTCCAAAGGGAAGAAACATATGAAACACGACAATGGATAGCTGAGGAGAGGAGCAAATAATGCTAATATCAACATCACTCGGGTTCCAACAAACCCAAATTCGACCAAATAGAAGAGAACATCAGAGTGGCTAAAAAACTTCCACGAAGAATTAATAGCACGATAACCCCCATAAAATTGGCATCATTCACCCTTGTTTCAGCTAAACCACACAAAGAAATCTTCTCATCACAAAAAAAACCTCATAACTTCAGCTTGCTTCATAGGGTCATTAAGACCCCGGATATTCCAACAACCAAATAACATAAAAAATAAACAGAAAGAGAGAAACCCACCCAAGAAAATCATCTTCGCCTGCCCCTTTTCGGGGATTGACGTTTCTAACCCCTCTTACCACCTGAACCATTTTTAAGCTTAACACCATGATACAGTTTCTTTTTCTCCAAAGAGTCCCTAGCCTTAATAGCTAGCATATTATCATTAGAAATGAGAGAATCATATCGGCTACTAGTGGAACCTTAGCCAACCCATCCTTAGTAAGATCCCTAATGGCCAGAGAGACAATAAGGTTACATTCACGCTCCTTCCTCTTATCCACATGCTCCACAACTACTTCCTTAGATGTACATTCTGTCACTGTAGCAGCATTCAGAACCAATTTCAAAACCTTAGAAGAGCATTCACCTGGATCAATAACCCTATTAGCGGCATCACCTGAAACCACAACCCCACTAGGCTTAACAAGAGTTACCAAAACCGCATCCTTACCTTTCTTCCTCTTAGAGACCGTAGGCCAAACACCCTCTTTATCCTTATTTGCCATAGTCAAAACAGATGCAACCGTAAAAGGAGTGGAGGTCTTAGGAACCCAAGTTTGCGAGGGCTTGCTCTCCTCCCTCATGGGAACACCCCTAGGGCAAGAATTCAAAGAATGACCAAAAACCTCACAAGTAGCACACTTCACAGGAACCCATTCATATTCGGCTTTCACTTTTACCCACTTACCATTAGAACATCAAAAATCAAAGTCCTCAACCAATACCTCCCTAACATCAATCTCAACACAAAGCTGAGTATAATTAAGTCATTTCCTGGAGAGGGTAATATGATCAGCATAGAGAGGGCATCCAACTGCACTAGCCATAAAATTGAGACCCTTAGGAGTCCAATACTTAAATAGTAAATTATAGAGGCGGACCCAAATTGGAACTTTGTTGATATCCTCCTTGATTAGAGGTAAGCTCGACTGCCAATGCTTAAGAACCAAAGGCCTAGTAGCCATATGCCAAGTGATACGAATCCAGCCACTCAAGGAATATTAGATGTCACAACCAGCAATATGGTAGAGCCTTTGCAAGTGCCAATAGCGCCAATCACATGCCAGAGAGCTAAGAAGATCAGATATGCAATGGCGGGGCTAGCATAGAATGCCATGGTCGAGTGTGACAGACAACTCCAAGGCATAATAACAATACATGAGGACGGCTTCAACTAATTAAGTCGATTTTGTTCTCCATTCAAGTTTATTAGTCCTCCTTGTTCATTCTTCCTAAGTATGTTATTAGGAAGGTGGAGACGACTCTCAGATCTTTCCTATGGAAGGGTAGCGAACTTACTTCCTCAGGGGCAAAAGTGGCTCAGTGTAGAGTTTGTTTACCTTTTGAAGAAGGAGGTTTGGGGGTTAAGAGTTTGGAAATTTGGAATAGAGCGGCATTGTTAAGCATTTACGGTTTCTTTGCTTTGGTCAGGTCTCATATTGGTCGAATTGGGTTTAGTCTTATCTACTGCCTGGGCGTAGCTTTTGGGATGTGTCGTGTCTTGGAGATTGTTCGTGGAGCTGGCAGAAGAATTTGGAGCTTCGATCCTAGGCTCGTTGGAGGATGAGATTCAGGATTGGGAATGGTGAGAAGGTTCTGATGTGGTTTGATAACTGGCATCCGCTGGGTCCGATTATGGATACTTTGGGTGAGAGAGTCATTTAAGACTCTGGCTTGGATATGATGGATATAGTAACTACTATTATCTCAGACTCTTCTTGGCGTTGGCCTCCGGCTAGATCTACTACCCTTGTTGAGTTGGCTCGGTCCCTTCCGTCGGATCCTTCTAGCTTGAGGGAGGATGAGTTGGTTTGGGAGGATGATGGTAGATGGATGTTTTCAGTGAGTAGTGCTTGGAATTCTATGAGGACGATGGGCACTTTAGTGCATTGGTATCGGGTTGTTTGGTTTCGTAAGGCTATTCTGCACCATTCCTTTCTACTCTTGTTGACTATTCGGTATTTCTGCTTGCTCGAGATGTGTTCTATGTGGCTGTTTGGGCGAGGATGTTGATCACATTTTCTTCCAATGTTCATACTCTTCACGGGTATGGACGACAATGTTAGCCATGTGTGGGTTAATTGGAGTTCTCGAGTTTGGATGCAGACAGTTGAGTGGATGTATCAGTACACCGACAACTCCTTATGTCATATTTTTGTTCGGCTTTTGTTTGCACCCTAAGTTTACTATATCTGGAGGGACGAGAATGCCTGTAATCATGATGTGCCTCCTTGCCCCTTTAGTGTTCTGCTCAATGACGTTGTGTGTTATGTCCGGACTTGTGCTAGTTTATTGCGGAGGGTGAAACCATCTTATGATAATAAATGGCTTCACCTCTCCTGGCATCTTCCCGATGAAATCTTCTGATGGTCTTGTTTTGTTTCTAGCCTTTTGGCTTTTCTGCTAGAAGGGCATGTCCTCTCTAGTTGTTTGGGGTATGCCCCTTTGCTTTTGTACATTTTTGGTTAATATACTTACTTTATCCAAAAAAACACATGAGAACTTTTATGGAGTGGGTCCAAAGCAATTTCACTTGACCCAAGTCATATCAGATTAACGCACCAGCAATTCGGAAGTCAAGTACCTTTTGACGAATCAAGCTGAATTAAGCCCAACACTAAATATTCGGCCAAGACAAGACTTATTAGGCTTCAAAACACATCATTGAGTCTAAATACATAAAGGCCACGAATTTTTGGGGATCTTATGTCAAGGAAACAATTGGCTATGGCTTTGAAAAACTTGCCACCTTTGTTGGATTTTTGTGATTTTATAGTTTTTCCTTTATGGATTTTTTGGCAAATGTTTTTATTAAGTCTTTGTTACTTTAGACTTTTACGGTAGTTGTCTAGGTTGTTAAATGACTATTAAGGGCATAGTCCTTAAGAAGCCATTAAGGATGTTTTGGTCAATTTATGTCCATTAGGGTTTCTTTCTTTGTACTATATAAACTCTTATCTTCTTAATGGAAAAGTAATCACCCATTTTCGAATTTAGCTTCATCTTGAAAGCTTGAATTTGGCCAAAATTGATTAAGGGAGGGATTCCCCTTATTTCATGCAATCGACTTATCTAAGGCGTGGCAACCTTAGTGGCGTTTTCGTGCTAGAAGAACACTACAAGGAATCATCTTAAGGATTCTCAAAGACAAGTTCTTTGTGGGTCTTCTTTGTGGCCTCGGAAGAGTTTTGTTTCTACAAAATCAAATTCGAGGTGCTTTGGGTTCTATCCGTTGCGAGGGGTTTGCTTGGCCTTAAACATCCAAGTGAGTTCCGCGTCACCAAGAAGCTCTGTCCAGAACCACACAAGCTTCTTGGAAGCTAGCAAATTTGAATAAAAAGAAACCATTATCCGATGTTAAAACCTCATACAAGCCAAACTTACCCCAAATCTTATAAGCAATAGAATCAACAACTTGAAACGGGAGCTTCTTTCCCACAAAATAACCAACTAAAGTACTACGCCAAATCACACTACCTTCTTCAGCAACCTCCAAATGAGGACTCACCTTAACCAGGCCATAACTAAGTTAGGTTGAGTAAAATGCAAGGGAACTGAATTAGAAACGGGAACAAGATTATCAACATCGTTGGAACCATTCAACACATTTACATAACTAGGGACACCTTTCGCACCAAAACAAGAAGACTTCGACAAATTAGAAACCACCCTCACTGCTTCCTCGCATCCCCTCACTGCGTCCCCATTACTCGCCAACAACGAAAGTGTTGCTGCTTGAGCATTCCTACACTCGGCAACACCAGGGGTGACACGCTCAAAAAATGGTATTTTACTCCCAAGTATAAGAGTGTCGAAGTAATAAAATAACCCGGTAAGTCTGGGGTCGATCCACAGGGAATAGATTTAGTAAAATAGAATGATAAGTAGAGCGAAAAGAAAAAGGTTTGATTTGTTGGAAACTTATAAGTGAAAATGTAGTAATAAAATGAAATGCTGGAGTTAGAGGATCCACTTTTAATATTTTAAATCTAGAAATCTCGCTTCATTATAATATATCTTGTTACCCAATTAATTTATCTCAGGAATTAATTATGCCAATATATAGAACCGGCCATAAAGGCGGTAGTCATTTCTGTCAATAACTAGTCCTGCCAAGGTACTAAGTATGCTAAAAACATAAAACCAGCCACAAAAGCGATGATACTGTATAAAACTAGCCATATAGGTGGTGAAACTGTTTGTCTATAACAAGTCTTACCAAGGTACTCAATTATGGCAAAATCATATAAAACCAACCATATAGGCGGTAGCAAGATAAAACCAGCCATATAGGCGGTAGCTAATTTTTTCAATAATTAATCTAGATATAAATCAAGTTTTAATCATTAGATTATAATTTATTTATTATAATTTAGGCGAGATTGATCTAAGTTTTCATTATAAAAGCTTCACCCATTACCCCAGTGAAAAGAAATTAGCTACTCATTTTGTAATTAAACATACTCGTAATTTTATTACTGAAAGAAAAAAATATTACAAAAAGCTTTAAATAAATAAACACACAAGACACTCTCTCTCCAAAATCTATAGAGGAATTCGGAAAGATAACATGAAAATTTCTTTTGCCGGAGGCTTTAATTTATAGGCAAAGTTTGGTCGGCGCATCGCAATGCCAAGGCTATACGCGTCACGACGCGCATGCCACATTGGGGACACTTGTTGAGAGAATAGAGCGTTCTGCGGTGTCTTCGTCTTATTAGGCGCGTCGTGACGCGCATACATTTTCGTGTCGCGACGCGGAAGCTGAATTTCTATTTTTTTCCCTTTTCCAAGTCTGGTTTGTCCTGTCTAGCTTCTGAGCAGTATTTTACCTACCAAATAACAAAAATAATACAATAAAACACTCAAAACATAACTTAAAATATTATTTCACAAACATGCCAAATTAAATGGATTAGTGAAACTATAAGTGTAAAATGATTGATTTATCGTATAATAAATATGCACTTTCTAGTGTTCATCACACACCCAACCAGCTTATTACTAGTCCCTAGTAATTCAAGCGAAATCTAAAAGAAAAATTCTTTTCCAAGTTAAAGATTGTTTTCTTTCTTTCTAAATGATCAAAAAAATGATTTCTCCCATGATCTGTGTTGGGAAACTTTTGAGGGCACGGGGCACAGGTCCCGGGGATTAGTCGAGGTGCGCGTAAGCTAGCCCGGACACCCCGGTTATCTAAAAAAAATGATTTCTCCTGTACATTTTACCATTCTTCCATATACTCATCAAACAAGGTATTAATCAATATATTGTGCCCACATTAACCACATGTATTTGTTGAAAAGAGAGTTATATTTTCGTCCTAAAGTTATGTTAAAGTTTACACCTATTGGTAGTGAAAGTTTATTTATAAATAAATCTTCGATCCTTGTATCGAACTTTGGGCCAGTGACTCCCAAATCAGTTGGTTTTAGGGCACTAGGTGTTAAGGCATCCATACGGACTTAATGGCTCGGATCTCATATATTAAAAAGAAAGTGTCTGATTCCCTTAAGCTTTCTTTTTAACCCTTGGAACGAGCTTTGGACCAGTAATTACTAGAACAATTGGCCTTACTTAGGGTACTAAGTGTTAAGACACCCCTATAGACTTAATTGTTCGAGTTAAAAAGGCTACGAAAATGAACTTTATTCAAACTTCTTCTTTTTTTCAAGTTCTACCGTTTTACGCGAACAATCACTACTTGTTGAGGTAAGATGTCTGGTTATTGAGTAAAAAGATTTATTAAACTAAATCAAACTCTATCGTTTTACGCGAACAATCACTGCTTGCTGAGGCAAGATGTCCGATTACTATGTAAAAGCATGATTATTTCACTACCTTTAGGTGTTACCTCCAATAACTAGAGAACTGTAACGACCGGTGGTCTCGACTACTGTTGACCAAAGTACTGTTACATCGCGGGACGAGAGTACGTAATATAAAATTATGTCTGAGCATAAATACACCCTTGGAACGGCTTTGGGGATGATTGGTTAATTCCCCGGAATTCCGATATGAGTATATAATGTACCACTCTGAATAGCCCATAATATTTGGGCCATAACTTTCTCATACGAACTCCGATTTTTATGAATTTTATACTGCCAGAAAGCTGAGACCGAGACCGGAAAGCTGAATAGCCCATAGAGTCAGATAGAGTGTGAGTCAGTCAGAGTCAATTAAAAGTCATGTATTAGTCTTTGATTATAATAGTCATTGTTAAAGTATGTGTTATCGAGTATAATAATTGATGTTAAGTTTATATGTTATATTTTAAACTCGGGCTACGGTCCCATACTTGAGATATTTAAATAAAGAAAAGAATATTAGTATCTGTTCAAGGTTAGAAAGTCAGAGGCTTATGGGGTTAGTACAACCTAACAATTGCCGGTAACATCTCCCGAATCAGGGATGTTACAAAGATGGTATCAGAGCATGGTCTAGGGAGTCAGTGACTGCAGTGGGTAGAGTGTTGGGGTCT